>SJYO01034137.1:65168415-65204463 GCA_006410555.1 Capra ibex | reverse complement strand
TAAAAAGTGTCTTGATCTTGTTTATTAAAGTTCTAAACATACCTTTATGTTTTTTGGAGCTTATCGGTTTCGTTAGAACTCTTTCTTCTTACCTTGACCTCCTTAGTTGAACGGACTGAAGTCCGAGATGATGTTTCGGTGTCAGTAGTTCTGTCATACCATGACCGTGTTTCTGTCTGTATATCTAGTTACCTTGTTTTATCTTTCGGGTCTCTATTTAGGTGTGTGTATACCTGTGGAATAGAAACTGTTTCCTCCGTTCTTATATGTTACCTCATTTCTGTTAGAGAAATTGTTCACCACGACCCTTTTGACCAGTTGGTGAACATTTTCTTACTTTGATCTAGTGAAAGATTGTGGGGTGTGTTTTTATTTGAGTTTTACCTAATTTCTAGATTTACATTCTAGTCTTTGATATTTTAAGGATCTCCTCTTGTGTCCGTTTTGTGAGAGGCTGTATTTAGTGTCGTCCTAGGAGATACTAGGTGGAGGGTCTTAAGACCTTTATTTTCGTTTTTATTTGTTTACCCTAGATTAATTTTAATTTTCGAAGACATGTTGTTTCCTTTTATATTCGTTCCACTTTTCTGTCGGAAGACTTACCCTCTTTTATTATCGTTTACTTCGTTGACTGTTTGTTGATTGGAGTTTTTATATGTTCGTTGAATACGTCGAGAGAGAAGATAAAGGAAGACAGAAAGGTCGAGGGCGACGGAGACAGCGAGGAGAGAAACCGCGAAGTGATGAAAGAGTATTAACAATCCTTTGTACCCTAGTATAAGTAGTCGATTCCCCTAGTTTTGAAGAGAACGTCTTTTGGGCGACCCTTGTCCCAGGAACTCCGGACGTCGGTGCACGCCACCTCACAGGTGCTAGACGGCGAGTAGACTTCTCGGCGGAGCGAAATCCAGCTAATGACCTCGTTCCTGACATGAAACAAAACAGGAGACCGAGAACCGGACTCACTCTCGACGGAAGAAGTGGACCTCGACTCTGACGTCCTCAAACTTCAAAAACCTGGTCGGAAGACAAAATCTCAGTGACCAGAGGTGAGGGTCCAGTAGTATGTCCCTGTAGAAGAGTCAAGTCACGGCCGGGCGGGCCGACTGCTAGGGCCCGGCGCCGCCGCGTGGCTCCGGCTGTGCGGCGGCTGTGGCGCCCGACCCCCGAGCCGCAGTCGGGGGCTGGGTTCATGAAAAAAATTTAATTTGAAAAAAAAAAAGGTTAAACCTAAGGAAAATAAATAAATAAATAAAATTTTAAAATTTAGGAATTAAGAATTGTACACAAGGGTTTGTACTTGAAAAATAAAACATAACTCATATCGGTCAATTGTTACAACACTATCAAAGTCCTCCTGTTGTTTCCCTGAGCCGGTATGTATATGTCCATAGGTAAGAAGGGTGTTTAGGAGAGGGTAGGTCCGACGGTGTATTGCGACTCGTCTGAAGGGACACGGTATGTCATCTCGGAAAGTCGTATAATTATAACGTCACACATGAACAGGTACGGTTTGAGGGATAGAGAAAAAGGGTAGGAAGGGGTGACTATTGGTATCCAAGCAAGAGAATTCAGACACTCAGACGAAGATTTTGTGCTCATGAAAATCTACCTCATTGTAATTCGGTAATACTTAAGCTGTAAAACCGACCCTGACTTGATTCTCATCCGTCTTGTGTTCGATTCGGACCCCACTTCCCGTCCTATCCCACAGTTCCCTGTCCTCTACCCAAGTTTTCCCATCTCCTTTGTCGTTTTTGGATATAAACAGTAAATCGTTGAGTCTCACAAAGGTCCCTCCCTCTAAAGTGTAACATAGTAAGTACGACGTCGGTTTGAGAGAAAACCTTCTTCAACTCTTAAAATGGGGGTCCATTCTGCAAAGTCTACTCCTTTTTAGGGGCGCTTCAGGTCTATTACCACACTGGACGGGGTCTAGTGTGCCTCTCATTGGTCGCCCCTCCTGTCCGGGGGTCCTAGGGTCCAGTCACAAGAGACCCTTCCCGGTTCGATTGGCCACAGGTACCGACGGGAGGGGGGTGTGTGTTACGGACTGAGGGACCGGGGTACAGTTAAGACAAGGGTTCTTCCGAAAGAGAACTGTCTTTTACCTCGATTTTCCCGTTCCCTTATCAAGGTTTACCAACTAGACTGTCGACGTTTAAAGTAAAACACAATGCGCGACTGGAGATTAACAAAGGGTTCATCGGACCCTGACTCTCTAGTTATTTAGGGTCTCTATCAATTATAGGGAAGACCGTAGGAGTCGAAATCAATCTTTTGTCAGTTTAAGTACCGGAAGACGTTTAAAGTCGAAAGACGTCCTGGGCTACTTGATATTAAGTCGGTTCCTGGTCTAACCCCAGACTCTTTAAGCACCACTAGGTCCCCCGGTCCTGACTCTCCCTTGAGTCTCAACGACTGGGTTAGAGAGGAACAGGTCCACCTTCCCAGGTCCTGTTCTCTCCAGGTGTCACCGGTGGTTCCCCCACTCTTGAGGTTAGGTCGGAGGACCCGAGAAAGATGAGGAGGTTCGAAGGAGGTAATCAAATAATTATCTTGTTCCCTCAACCCCAGTAAACCAATTGGACAGGGGTCTCTAGAAGAATTTTCTTCCGAACCTACATCATCTCCTTTACTGTCTTAACGTTACTATCTTCGATAAAGGGAAGAAGGGGAAGGAGACGGAGAAGTGTCGGTCAACTGGAACCAGTACCGTGAAAGGGACTACTCGGAGTCAAAAGAGTCGACGTGTTACCCCTACCATTGACAGGGACGGATGTCACTAATAGTACTCTTAATTTACTTACCCACTCCCCTTCAGGAGTGGGACTCGGACATTTTTTAGTCACTCTTGGAGGGACTCACACTTACTCCAAGTCCTGATCAGTTGACTCTGGTCGAGACGAGTCTGGACCAGACGACTCTGACTCACTCCTTACTAACTGAATGTCCAGTCGACTTTAACTGTTGGACGTTCCTGGTACGGGACCGGTCCTCAGTCTGTATACAACTAAGGGAGTAAGCTGACGCCCCGTCCCCCTCTCCCCGCCAACGACCACCGTACCTACCCTGATATTTGAAGGACCTCAGGGGGCGTTCCCACGACTCGATGTTCGTACAGGGGTCATTTGGAACCGACTTTCGTGTACGTACTCCGTCAGACCAATTGTACCGTTTCTGTCGGAAACCCAGGTATTCTACGACAATTTTCTTGTTGACCCGTACCTTATCGGGTCGTACGTGTGTGTGTGTGTGTGTGTGTGTGTGTGTGTGTTGACCGGTTCTTCGGTTCCAGTAATAACCGGAGTATCAGAAGCAGGGTACTGGTTGGTTTAGACTCGTGGTTTATAAGAGACTGGGAGAATGTAGATACGTCACAGTCCACCCTTAGGTGACTCCCTGGTCCAGACAGAGGGTTGGGATAGGACGGAGAAACCGCCTCTCGCAGTCGTCTGTTTTGGGGGTGGATCTTACGACAAACTAGAATCGTAGTGTGATTGATCGACACACTCAGACTCTTTGAATGACGTGGAGAGATCAGAAGGTAAATCGGTGGATACTTTCCCCCTCTACCACGATGGGTACAGACAGATGGACTGTCCCAGAGACACTCCGTTTGGTGTCGGGTGCCCCCCTTTCCGCACCGTCTAGTGACTCAGATTACGGAAGTTTACAAATAAAATCGTCTACTTAGAAAATCAATCAAAAAAAAGAAAATTAAGTCTTGGGGTCAAATATTCTGTCTCGACGAGCCCGACACAACTTCTCGTCCCGACCGGAAATCCGAAGGAGGAAGGACTACTTTGTAACAAACTTCTTGTGGACGGAGTAAAATTTCCACTCCTTTGACTTCGGGTCTCTTCCGGGAACTAGTTCCAGTGTCTTGGGGTTCAGAAACCTTCCGAGAATCGAGGGACCTGCCCTCTTCTTAGAGGTGAAAGCACCACACCGGACTTCCCGGGTAGGTGGTGGACTCCGGGGACTCTCGAAGGCGCCAATGGTCCGTTGGTCGTGGTAACGGGTCGCGAGGGTAGTCGTGGAGTGTCGACAAGAGCGTCGGTTTTGACCACGTCCTTTCCGACGGACCGACCGTCCATCCTTGTTTCCCTAATCCGGAGTAAACTGTCTGTCACAGGGAGGGTAAACGTACAGTAATTTGTCGTCCGGTCACCCGTCTCCCCCTGTGTATCGAAGTCTAAGGGACGGTTCGCCCCCGTGTCTCCGGGACCCGAGGTAAAAGTACGACCTGGGGACGGGACTCGGTGTCCTCACCCAAACTTTCTTTCTCAAAAGAATTTTCTCTAATCGCCCGATCCAACCTCGTGGGTGGAGTCACCACTGGGGTTGAACAGGGCCAGAGGGAGGTTTTTGACACTGTCGACTCTGTCTGGAAAAACCTTCCCTGTCTCAAAATAACGAGATTCGCAGGTTTGAACCGTTGTTTGTTGAACCCTCTTCTGTTCATTTAAGATTGTTGGGGCCGAATCGGCTCAAAAAGGGTCGGTCGTAGGGGTAGGCACGGTGTATTTGTGTGTGGTCTGATCACCCCTTTCTTTTTTTTTTTCTTTCCCTTCTTTTCTCGTGTCCGGTGTAAAAGAGACGTGAGGAGAAGAAACCGGAGGACCCCATGAGGACTAGCTGTCCTACGATTTACGTTCTCCAAAGGACACTATCTCTTTCTCTAAAAGAACTTCGTAAGTTGAGGACTGGAAATTCTCGAACCCCTCGTTTTACTAAAAGTCAGTGAATCCAGACTCACTTTCCATACACTTAACTAGCTGACGTCCCGAGTCCGGAGGGCTCCAGAGTCACAATACAGTAATTTTAGAATGTTAGCGCAATAGGATTACATAAGGTCGTCGGTGGAAGAGTCTCCGTCGACCATTTGTCTAAGTTTCAAGGTCGATGTTTTACGAAAGAGGTTCCCGACGAGGTCTGGACCCCGCCGGTCCCCCGGACCCCGGTTGGATCGATGTCGGTAAACCCCAAATTCAAAAACTAGGAGCCAATCTAATACCACTAGTAACAACAATGAAGGAAGTACACAGAAGGCGACAGAGGGAACCAGAACATTGCTACGAGTGTGGAGACTAGTGTCCACCGATACATACCTCCGGATGGATTAGTGGAATCGAACACACGCAACCATCGAGTCGACACAGGGTGAGAAACACTGGGGTTCCTGACATCGGACGGTCTGAGGAGACAGGTACCCTAAGAGTCCAGTTCTTATGACCCCACCCAACGGTAAGGGAAGAGGTCCCCTAGAAGGGTTGGGTCCCTAGTTCGGACCCAGAGGACGTAACGTCCGTCTGCGAAGTAGCAGACTCGGAGGTCCCTTCGGGTGCAATGGAACGAGGGACCTTTGACGTCACCTAGACACCCTTGTGGACTGGGTCCGACTCGGTTAGTCTTAGAAGGGACCCTAACGACAGGAAAATGTCTCTTCGAACCCGTCTCTCTCACCCTTACACACAACTACCACCGGGGAAAAGGACGGGGCGTACCAGACAGACGTCTTTCGTCAATCGTGTCGTTCGTCTTTACTCTCTACCTGTCTCACTCTCCAGACGACGGGTTTAGAGGAAGAAGTTAAGAAAACTCAATGCGAGTATCGAAAGGATCGAGGTACTCGGAATTTTGTGGAGAAGACGAATTTAATTATCTTCGAGTAAAGACAACGAACGTCCGCTTAAGGACAGGTCATCACCCTCGACTATAAGGGTATCATGTGGACAGACCCCGAACCCTTCCTACTTGAACTATCCCTTACCTTGACACTGTCACGTCGGACAGTCCCTGTCGGGTGATTTTATGCTCGACGTGCTTCTCCTGAAACCAGAGAAGAGGTCGAAGATCTCGGTACGGACCGTGGACCGAGGAGAATTGTGGAGAGAACGTCCGACGTACCAGAACGGAGAGTGTGTGATGTAAACGACAGAGGACTGAAGGTAGGGCAGAAAAACTAAGAGACGAGGGAGAATTGAAACAAACATACATCAGAGCCACCGGGTTGGGAGGAAGTGTCGGTAATGACCATTGACGAAGAAAGAGAGGTACAGGGAACCATGGGTCAGTCTCGCGTTAAGATCCTGGTTTCTTTTTGTCTTACGATAACCGAGTTGGGTCGAAAAACACGGTCCGGTGGAGGATCCAGTCAGACTACAGAGACTCAGCCCACAGGTAGGGACTCGGTTAGTCGACTCCGGTACCCCGTCGATCAGAGTACCATATTTTGTACCGGTAGACCCGTCGTCTCCAGTGTCCAGTTGGTCAGGAGGGACAGTCCCGCCGTCATAAAGATCGTATCTTAAAGAACAAGTTTGATCCGACCGCCTCCGGTTCCAGATAGATGTGGCGGGGGAAGGGACAAGGTCTTTGAAGCAGACTCCGTGTCCTAAAAAACAACCGTCACCTTGGGAAGGGGGTAAGGTTCCTCGAACGAGGGTCCACGGAGAGACGACACAAAGAACGAACTTAACGTTTACCTTAGCGACGTATTTGGGATGTATTGAGTCTCGGGGTACAACCGTCATAGAATAAAAAGTTAAAGAAAAAAAAAATTAACTTACTTGTATAAAATACGTTCGGCAAGATGGAACCACTTCCGACAAGGGGACACTAAGTAGTCTCATTATTGATCTTTGTGGTAATAAACCGAGGTAGGAGGACGACTCTTGTAGTGTATTGACTCTTTACAACTACGCAGAGGGTCTGAACACCCCTCTCCCTTTCCCCCGTCTCTCTCCTCCTCCTCCTCTCCCTTCCTCCTTGTTTATTTACCAACACACGTGTGTACGTTTACCCGTCCGTAGGCCTCGGGACCCCCTTTGTGTCTGGGTATGCTCCACCAGCTAGTGTGTTTGTGGGGAACCTCCGTGTCTTTCTTGGTGTGTGTGAAGAGACGAGTCCATAGAGTGGGAGCTCCTTTTCTTTTCTTTTTATTTATTTGAGTGCCATAAAGTTTTACTCTTCCCTACAACCATTCGACCACGTTGACGGAATAAATTGGACATTCTTTTTATTTTGAGTCTTTCTATTGGTTATGGGGATGTGCAGGGTAAATGTCTGTGGGTACAAGGACCTCAAAACAGACGACGACGACGACGACGACGATTCAGTGAAGTCAACACAGGCTGAGACACGCTGGGGTATCTACCGTCGGGTGGACCGAGAGGACAGGGACCCTAAGAGGTCCGTTCTTGTGACGTCACCCAACGGTAAAGGAAGAGGTCACGTACTTTCACTTAGCACTTTCACTTCAGCGAGTCAGCACAGGCGGAGAAGCGCTGGGGTACCTGACGTCGGGTGGTCCGAGGAGGTAGGTACCCTGGAAGGGTCGTTCTCATGACCTCACCCCACGGTAACGGAAGAGGCAGGTCAACGGTTGAGTCGGATCTTTATATATTTAGTCGAGTAGACTCTACGTTTCGTATAGAAAAATTTTTAAATAAAAACCGATACGACCCGGAAGGAACACTACGCACCTGAAGTGGCTTCACCGAAGAGAGCACGCCTTGCCGGAGATCCGAGCCCCGAAACCAGCCTTGTCGTGAGCCCAAATCGTCAACACCGAGTCCGGGGTCGTGAGTCCGAGACAACAACGCCACGGACTCGAATCGACCCGGTGCCGTACACCATAGAAGGACCTGCTCCCTGACTTAGACACAGGGGATTTGACTGTCTGTCTAAGAATATGTGACCTGGTGGTCCCTTCCGGGTTTCGTATAGAAATACATACTCTTAACTCGGGAGCGAGGACTCAATTACTAAAAGTCTGTAATAGTGAAACTAGTCTCCACACTAACTTTATCACAACGACTACTAAAAAAAAACAAAATAAAAAATTAACGAAAAATAATCAAACCGTCTCGTCGACTTTCACAAAAGTTTTCCAAGAGAAGTCCTGTCTCTTCAGGGTGTTAATTACAGAATGTTTGAGATCACACGTGAGTCCCCGATACCCTAATCTCTGAAGTTTCGAATCTGTTCACTCTGAAGGTTGAGTCCAAAGACCCTTGGAAGGGTAAAGAAGAGATCAAAGTAACACACACATACAATTCAGTAAAGTCAGTTAACAGTGAAGGAATTAGGTCGGGAGGTCCTGTCGAGGAACAGGTGACGGATAAAGGTTTGAGAGAGGAGGAGTTTGGAGAGTAGGAGAGTAGTGATACAATTAAAAAAATTTTATACTGAGAATGAACAAGAAGAATCTTATTGGAGGTAGGTGGAGACGTGACAAGTCTGTAGAAGACCGACGTTCACTTTTATAGGTTGAGTTTGTTGAAATATTTGAACGTCCTACCTTATGAATGTCCAGGTGCATTGACCTATAAATTCCGTCTTTCGGACCTAAAATTCAAAATTAACTACGGTAGTCCTTACAAAGAAAAGAGATAGAGAGTTGAGACAAGAGAAAACATCGTCGAAAAAGATAGGAAAGCGAAAGTCGAAAAGTCACAGGAATTCTAAAAACGTACAACAAATTTATTATATCTCCACTTAAAAAAATTTAGGTTAGACTTTGAGAGACATAAAGTTATACTTTAAATTTAGATAACTTTTTATAACACTAATGGTTAGACAAACCTAAGTAAATATCGTAAAAGTAAAACGTAAGGAAAATGTGAAGAAAAAGATACGAAGAAAATGGGGGAGGAGAAACTAACTCACTAGAAAAAAACAGATAAAAGAAGAAAAGGAACATGACTAAACATCGATTATTGTAGTAAAATCACCAAAGGAGTTAAAAAATTACACATATTAACTGAATTATTTCAGACTTCAATTATTTTTAGGTTCAGTGGGTTGTTATATTCTGGTATCTTATTATTGAGAGTCAGGGAAGGGTAGAATGTACAATAAGAATGGATCATGAAATCTAAGTGTCATAAAATATAGAGCATTAATAAAATATCATAGAGATATAAAATCTTTCCTTTATGTAATAAATTAAGTAAGTGTAAAATTGGCAAAAGAAAGGGATGATCGAGAAGAACGCAGAGTCAGAAACGAAGGTCTCTCTTAAAAGAATAAGAAATTTAGTAGAACGACATCTAGAAAACTCCTCCTAGATAAATGTCCTCCCGAAGGGAACACCGAGTCGACCATTTCTTAGGTGGACGTTACGCCCTCTGGACCCAAGTCAAGGACCCAACCCTTCTAGGGGACCGCTTCTCTTTCCGATGGGTGAGGTCATAAGACCGGACCTCTTAAGGTCCCTGACATATCAGGTACCCCAGTGTTTCTCAGTCTGTGTTGACTCGCTGAAAGTGAAGTGAAGCGGAGAATTATCCTTTGGGACAATCAGAAACAGACTTGACAGAAATGAAAAATAGGACCGAGAATTAATCTTAAGATTAAACCGACCCGAAAAAGGAGTTGAGAAATTTCTGTGACGTAAAGGAGGAATAGAGATGAACATAACTTTCAACGATTCACAGTACGGAAATGTCGTTAGAGAAACGAGACGAGAGAGAGAATTCTAGGAAAAAAACCCCCCTCCCCTAGAAACCACGAGATATCGAAGTCATGTTACACATCATAAGTTCCTTACCAAAATAAAGATAAACAGAACTAACCCTAATAGACACTACAGGTTCTAAGGGTAAGCTAACGGACTATAACGGAGAGGGAGGAAGAGGCATTGAGGGTAAAGTACATGTGCCCCGGAAGAATAGGGTAGGGGGTATAGAGAATCGGTGAGAAAGTATGAAGAAAAATTGTGAGGTGGACGATTCATAAAAGGAGTTTATATGAAAGTTTAAGTAATTAGGAGAGAGGTTAACACAAATTAGACGAAAAATTGATTAGGCGAAAGATTTTAGAGTTACCGATATAAAAAAAAGTAAAGATTATTAAGACAGTCCAAGAAAAACGTCACATTTTCAATAAAAGAGTATAAGAGTACAAGAAAAGATATAATAATTGAGGAGAAAAATGTATAAACAAGTGAAATTCGTGTGAGTAAAAAAAAAATATATCTACTCATCAAGACGATGGACCTTGAAGACACCCACCTCCTATAATTCTAGATTATGATGAGAAACAAATCAGTGGACTCAGAGTAAGTTGCACCTGTCTAAGAAACACACGAAACAATATATCCTGATATTCCCATGAAAGAAGTAAAAAAATTCCTATGAAAGTCACCTCTAAATAGATACCTCTTATGAAACCCAACTATCGTGTAACGGTTCTTTAGACTCAAACGAAGACTCGTTAGGGGGTCCCAGAAGAGATAGATAGGATCCTATTAAAAATACAATTAAATATCTAAACCCCTAAAGTTCTGGTACGTCCATCATGGTACTATATGGAGTTTGGGAGTATTTTGCATCTGAACGTAACATTTAATAGTCCCCTCTACAAGGGAGAGGTCTCGAGTCCGGTTCTGTGTGTAAACTATATTTATTTATTAAATTTTATTAAAAAATTATGTGTGTGACGAAAGGACAACAGAGGACATATTCTACAAAAAGGTCGAATGGAAGAACGAGACTCGTGTTATGAATTTTCTAGGGTGGAAATACGTCCGAAGAGTAAAGTTTGAGTCGTGTCCGAGTTTCGGAATAAAGGACGAGGTAAGTTCTTAGGTTGGTGTTCAGGTTCCCGTCGATGTTGGAGTTAAAAACGAGACTAAAAACAGAATAGAAGTAAACCCTGAGGCACACTAAGGGGTATATAAAACACTCAAGTCAGTCTACAAAATATCTATAGAATATGTATTAGAAATGTCGTGTAGACAATATTAAATTTAAAAAACTCTTTAAAAGACTCCCTCAAAGACCCAATAAATGCGTTTACAATGGTCCTTGTCTCTTGAGACGAGAAGAGATACGATCGAACTAACGGACTCAACGGACGAGATACACTGCTACAATTACCAGGGATCTTTAAGGTCCGAATGGACCCGGAATTTCTGTCTCTCTGGTCTCCTGTCTCACCTAGTAAGGACTTTATCCTTATTGATAGTAACTGGACTGAACCAGTGTACGGATAGACACTCGGTCAGTATTAATGAGACAGCGGGAAGGTTCCTCTCTGACCGTATTCCGGGTGATCTTGGTGTACTTACGGTTCTAGTTTTTCTCCTTTTGTCCACGAGTTGTTCGTTTTTGTTCACAGTTGGTGTCGGTTAAATATTGTGTTTCACAATAGGGTACATTAGGAATGGGAAATTTCACTCTAGATATTAGTACAGAAGTCAAGTGTTCCTATGGTTCCCCCTCTTGACCGTGACCTAACACCCAGTGGGTGGCGGTTAGAGTCTGTAAATACTAGTTCCGACTCGTGGGACCGAATCGTCTATTCCGGAGTATAAGGAGTCAGGACAAAACAGACAGACCGAAGTGAAGAGAGACCAAGAGACGAACGAGTGGTCAGAGTGGAAACATAAAGTAGGTCCGGTAGTATTGCCCATATCTGGACACTACCGGGGTGAATCAGAAGGTTGTTTCGGTCCTTCTCTCGTCCTGGACCTCGTCCTCACCGGGAATCCAAAAGGAGGAGTCCAGTTGAGACTGGTACCCGATGTGCTCCAAGACACTATTCGGACATAGGTCCGAGACACCCATAGAATCCAAACTAAGGATCTTCGTCTCGGACTCTGTCCATAAGGGTACATGAAGTAAACACTTCCCTCACCAGAGGTCTTTAGGGATACTTTTTTCACTCCCTCCGTCCTCTTCGTTGATGTACTTCTCCATCAAAGTCGACTTCGGACTAGACGTCCTTTACTTGCCCCGGCGTGTCGACAGGGAGTCGTTCCGTTTCGAAAGTGTGGGAACACAGCGAGTCAGCGACCGACACCCGACCGGGACTCGCGTCCACCCTCCTCTGACACTGGAGGGTCCACAGAGGACCACTCCCCAGAGGACAGACGACTCGTTCTACGAGGTCTCTTCGTACGTCGATACTCGAAAGTGGTGACTTGAGAGTGTTGTCGGGTGCCAACCCTCGTACTCCCAGACCCGTCCCGTGGTTCCCGTAGATGTCGTCATCCTTTCTAACAACAGTAACTAATTGCTGTTGTTACTCAATACTTTCGACATAGGATTCACGAAGTGTAGACAGGAGAGTAAGTCAGAACTGTTACTCGTCTATTCGACACACAGATACGAGTCAGGACGGGTTGAGAAACACTGGGAGACCTGATAGTGGACGGTCCGAGGAGACAGATGCCCCAAAAAGTCCGTTCTTATGACCTCACGTGACGGTGAAAGGATGAGGTACCCTAAAAGGGTTGGGTTCCTAGTTTGGGGTAGAAGATGTAGTGGACGTAACCGTTCTCCTAAGAAATGGGTAACTCGGTAGTCCCTTCGGGTTTGTCTATCGATTCATGATAATAAAAGGTTCTAACATCACTTCCTTCCACTCCTTCCTTGTCTTTTAGACTAAGGAAATCCGGTATACCATCTGCCCCAAGTGTGACGTGGGGTCTTGGACTTGTATAGTGAGAAATTACTAAGGACCGTAGTCACACTCTCCGTCCTTACAAGATGAAACTTCTACAATCTGACGGAACACGTCATCAGAAGAGGGAAGTCTACGGAGAGCCGTGGTAGGTCCGGTGTACACCTCCTACCACAGAGGAAGGTCTTCGAAGGTAAACCTTTGACTGGTGGATCTCAAGTAAACCAGACCTTGTCGGTCAGTCCCACCACTCTCTAACCCTTTGGTCCTACATGACTCTTACTCGACCCCTACGACTTGGATCTTCCTGTAAGACTCTCCTCGACGTCCCGGAATCTCGTTCTATCCTACGACTCAAGTGTTTAAGTCTACCAACTCCCGTCTGTGGGATTTCCGTTGTACTGAACAGGGTCAAGTTGATAGACCACCGAAATTGGGTTCCGGAGACTAACTCACCGTACGGTCATTTACAAATTGGTAGTCGAGAGACCCTTATGTCTCGGGACTAGATATCACAAACGACCAAAGACACCACATTTGTGAGGGTGACACCGGTTAAAGTTCGAGGGACATACGGTTGTGGCTCACGTCTCGACCCTCTCTACACGTGTAAGTCGGCCACACTCAGCCATCTTCGGTCTAGGACGTGTGGTCGTTGAGGGTTGTGTCTCGATCAAGACGTCCAGGTCATTAAGACGTCGTGATTAGGGATTCTGTGGGTGATTTCCTCGTGCGATTCCAATGTGTTGAAGCTTTTTGTGTCGTAATCGATTTAGGATAAGAGCCTCGTGCTAAACCACGTAATCAAATAATTTCAGGGGGTTTCAGGGTATCGTTTCTTTGGACCCGTTCAAGTTAATCGAGTCGTAAGAGGTTTGGACAAACTGGTGGGTTGGTAAAGTAGTGCATGGAGAATCGTCGTAGAGAACCTTGCTCGCAAGCTACCCTGTGTCAAACCTGTTACGGTTTGTTTTGTTACAGAAGTGTGTTTCCCGGCAGCAGATTCTCCTCCCAGTTGAACAATAAACCAAAGTCCCTCACCTTTAACCTGGTTTCTCATTTTTAGTCGCCTCTGTCTTAAGTTTAATCATTCTCTAGAAAAGATTATTACTTCTATTGGGTGGTCATCGTACTCCGACCTCAAACTTCCCTCTTCCAGTGGGAACTGGATCTCTCACCTATTAATGTCCAGTTTCGTACGACCTTTCACCGAAGGACGTGGTCCTTCCGTCAATCTCTTCTAAGAAAGGTTCCTGATAGAACACTTCAGGGTCCTAAGATAATCAAACTTCACGTATCTGGCGACGAGGGGGGGCGGGGCCGGTCTAACCCCTCGAACGCCCCACCACTCCCCGTACGTTTCTCTCTTAGGTTGAGAATAAACCTACACACTATGTTAAAATGTTCCTGATCTTACAGTAGCCCGAAGGATCTACCACGTCAACCATTTCTTAGGTAGTCGGTTACGTCCTCTGCTATCTTTGCACCCGAGTTAGGAACCCATACCTTCTAGGGGACCTCCTCCTTTACCGTCGGGTGAGGTCATAGGAACGGATCTTTTAAGGTATTTGTCTCCTCGGACCACCCGATGTTAGGTGTCCCAGGGGTTCTCAGCCTGTACTGACCCTCGTGTGAGTGTACACGAGTGTGTGTGTACGTGTGTGTGTTACAGTAGTGAATGGGTTTCTGTGAAGAAATTACAGATCAAAGCACATTAAGTGAAATCTCTAAATAAAGAAATCAAATTACGAAATAAGATACAGATGTGTGTGTAACGGGACCCTTTCTCGATGGAACTATCTTCGATGACACCCGGCTAAGATAGGAACACCACACCAATTCAAGAGTAAAGGAAGGGTCTCTCATCCATAACAAACCTCTCCCTCCCAACTCCTTACCCTCCTCCCTGTCCCAGGACCCACAGACCCGACCTCCGATCTCTGTGGTGCCCTGTCCTCCCTCAGACTCGCAGTTTCCGTCAGAACTGACGGACGTATTTATACAAACCCCGACCCGGGCAGGATCTCTATAGGGTTTTGATAAAGTCCTCCGTCGTTTAAATCGACCACTAACCAAACGTTTAGTAGGTCTATACAATCATAAAGACAACTCTGTTAGACAGAGTCTCATTCTGTAAATTTCGGAAATATTGGTTTTCCCTAAACGGAAAACCTTGTGACAGTAGGTTTTTCGTGTTGGTGGAGTCCGATAAAGCGACCGGGCTAGGTCACCACCAATTTTACAAATCGTCGTACAAGCCTCTTCCGTTACCGTGGGGAAAGGTCACGAGAACGGACCTTTTAGGGTACCTACCTCCTCGGACCATCCGACGTCAGGTAACCCAGCGATTTTCAGCCTGTACTGACTCGCTGAAGTGAAAGTGAAAAGTGAAAGTACGTAACCTCTTCCTTTACTGTTGGGTGAGGTCACAAGAACGGACCTCTTAGGGTCCCTACCCCATCGGACCACCCGACGGCAGAGACCCCAGCGTGTCTCAACCTGTGCTGATTTCTCTGTCGTCGTCGTCGTACAATCGAAGTGAACATGTCTCAAAAGGTCCACTTTTGAACGAAGGNGGTCACAAGAACGGACCTCTTAGGGTCCCTACCCCCTCGGACCACCCGACGGCAGAGACCCCAGCGTGTCTCAACCTGTGCTGATTTCTCTGTCGTCGTCGTCGTACAATCGAAGTGAACATGTCTCAAAAGGTCCACTTTTGAACGAAGGTATAAATAACAGACCTCCTTAAGAGTTGTGTCAGACTCTTTCGTTCACCAGACCAAAAATAAAATATTTACCCCTTTGGTTCCGTGAATGGGTACCAAGGGGTCCCTCATCTACCATCTCGACTCTGAAGTCGGGTTCAAAAAGTCTAAAGTTTAGAGTAGTCTTAATTAATAAAACAGTTAAACGTAAAAATTGTTCCATTATATATTCATAATTGAATTCAATAGTTTACTAAGGTACTCTGAAAATAACTTTTCGTCGTCAGAAGACGGGTTTTGAGATGGTTGGGACTAAAGGGTTTTGAATCATCGTTCGTGAACGATAAAAAACCGATAAAGAATATAAATAGTAGTATAAAGATTCATTTTACAAATTTGAAGGTCAAGAACTAAAATTTTGTAAATCTATATCTCACTCGGGAGACATAGATACCCATAACGTAGACACCTAAGTTGGTTGACACTATTTTTTATAAGGTCTTTTTTTTTTAAGGTCTTTCAAGGTTTTTCATTTTAGATTTAAACGGTGTCACCGTTGATAAATGTATCGTAAATGTAACATAAATGTTGATAAATGTATCGTAAATGTAACATAATCCATAGTGTCATTAGAACTCTACTAAATTTCATATACCCTCCTACATGTATCTAGTATACGTTTATGGTACACAATACATATTCCCTAAATGTGTAGGCACCTAAAACGATAGGCACCCCCAACTCCCCTCCCCGTGACAGGACTTTGGTTAGAAGGTACCTATAACTCTCAGTTGACATTAGATTTTAGAAGGCAGATACTTTCTACTCCTAAATAAAAAAATACGGGGTAAGTACATGTGTGGTGTGTGTGTGTGCGTTTAGGTGTGTTAGCATGAGTGTGTATGGGGATGTGTGTGAAATGAAGGAGACGTGTCGTGGTAGAGAAATGTAGTGTCAAAAATAAAGACGCTACTATCTAAATTAAAGGTTTCAGAAAGACTGACGAGGAAAACTTATCGTAGAACCAAAACAACGTATCTGTTATACAGAAAAGAATCCAGGGACTCTAAGATGAAAAAGTAGACTTCGAAAGTAAAAGAGGGGTGGTACAAAGATAAAGAGGCCTCAAGGAAAAAACAACTAATGTACAACTGTAGACAGAAAGTTCAATCTCTAATAGAAGTTTGTAGATTATTAGGAACAAAAAATGTATGTGCAAATACGTATTCTACGGTTTTCCGTAGTCTACGAGAGGCGCGGACCCACCCACCAAAGTGACATCCGACTACTCCATCGCTGGTCGGTGAAGGAACACCAGGAGGGTAGACGGTCATAGACAGTCTTAATAGAGATCCCGGACGACCAAAGGGGTCTTTTTAGTAGGTTAGACGACAGTGACCCTTCCTTTTCCCTCTTCCTCTGAGATTCGAACCGGAGGTCGTGAGACCTTCGGTTCATCATCTTTCAGAGAGGCGAAGTGAGAGGTCTGTCTGTGGGTTGGAGTAAAAGTCACCGCGGACGAAGGGACCCGACCCCGAGAGGACAAATCGGAGAGGTTCTCCCTTCGAGAAAAGACGACCGTCCTTCTCTTTATCATCGGACCACCGTGACTCTCCCCTCCTTTAGTACCAGTTTAAAAGGACAAGGACCTTTTGTCCGAGGCTCAAAACGGACGTCCTTCACATGACCCCGTACGGACGTCCTACTCACTACTACCCCCCACACTCTCCAATCTGTCTCCCTCGTCTTTTTGAGTCGGTTGCGGTCCCTCGGGGTGTCGACTTCACCAAGTCGTCTCGACCGAACGGGACTCCGTTCTCCCGTCCCGGAAAGAGGAGGGAGTGACTGGTCAGCAACCTTCACCCGAGGAGGTATCTCCTCCCGTTCTCCTAAAAAAAAATTGATCCTCGTTAAACGACCTCTCTCTGTCCTTGACTCTCAATGATTATGGGGGTCGTGTGACCTCTTTACTCACGGACCTCGGGTCCCCTGTACCCCGTCGTGTAGTGGTGTCGGTGTCGTCGCTGGACGGAGGAGTCACACAAGCAGTGAGTCGGCACAGGCTGAGACGTTGGGGTGCCTGACATCCGACGGTCCGAGGAGACAGGTACCTCAAGAGGTCCGGTCTTATGACCGTACCCAACGGTACAGGAAGAGGTCCCCTAAAAGGGTTGGGTCCCTAGTTTGGGTCCAGAGGACGTAACGTCCGTCTAAGAAATGGCAGACTCGGTGGTCCCTTATTGTAGATCTTAAGGCCAACTAGGAAAAGGGACCCCTCTATGTCTCCTCTTTCCCTACGAGGGTGGGGTTGTGGTTGTTGGTGACCTCGACCATAGTCCGACATTACTATGGGGAGTAGAAAAAAAAAAGGGGTGAGGGGTAAGGTCTATATAGAATGGTATGACTCACAAATAACGACCTGGTTTACCCATTGAATCCCTTTACTGGTCTAGTAATAGGGACTTCCCGGTCTCAGGAGTAGGAGTTCGGGAAGAGTTCGACCCCTGTAACGAGAACAGACAATAGACGTCTGTAACTTGTTGTCTCCCGGTTCTCTGAGGGGTCTCATAACGGGCTCACGGTGGGTGTCTGGGGTGGGGTCGGGACAAAATATTCTCCTCTGGGTGGAACAGCACTACTAGTCTCAGTCGAGGAGGACGGTCCTACCCCAGGGGAAAGAGACGACCAGATAACCGTGTTTCTTGAGTTTCATTCGTCAGTAGTCATTAACTACTTTCAAATTACCTTAAGAGTGATACAGAGATCTTCTTTATCCGAGGGAATCCTTCGGTCCTGAACTCTGGGTGATTCGGATTTCAACATCCATTTGTTCGTGTTTGAGAGGTACCCCCAATGCTCCGTAGTGCGGGACGTCCACGGGACAAGGGTGGTAAGGACCCAGGAGTCTTCGTAGTTAGGGTGGACGGTCCGTGTAGCGGTGACGAGGTAACGACAACAAGTCCAGTACAGGTTGAGAAACGCTGGGACACCTGACGTCGTGTGGTCGGGAGGGACAGGGAGTGATAGAGGGTCTCAAACGGGTGCAAGTAAAGGTGACGTGACCACTACGATAGGTTGGTAGAGTAGGAGACGACGGGAGAAGAGGAAAACGGAAGTCAGAAAGAGTCGTAGTTCTAGAAAAGGTTACTCAACCGACAATGTCATATCTTTCCATTTTTCGGTGACGAGTACCTACTCAGGAATGGACAAAAACGAAGTCCAGGGAAGAGAGAGGTGTGTTTCACCTACCGGTCGACGTGTAGGACTTTGAGACGAGTCCCCTCCTGACTATGAGTACCGGTTTACCGTCACCCCGACGTTACGGTGACAGGTAAAGGTCGGACGTAGGGGTGAGGTTCAGTTAGGTAGGTACTTGGTTTGACCCGGAATCAGGAAGAGGTAGTCGATTAGGATCACGACCAGTGTTCACGGTCGGGTCATTTTCCCCGGTCACGATGTCACTCCGTCCTGCGTCCCAGGCTTGGTGCACGAGTCTGTAGAAGAACAAAGGAGACTGGACAGGGATGGACTAGGGTCTTCATGGTAAAGGGAGAATACCCCCTAACAACGACCTGGGTGGACTTTAACACTCCGTGCACAGACCTTTTTGAGTCGAGAGTTTCCAGTTACGACCAATGCACCTACGAGTGACAGATTACCCAATCCACGAAAAAGAGAAGGTCCCGGACCCTCGTCTGGTCCTCGACTCCAAAAGAGGTCGTCAGTCTTGGGATCTACACATGATACACTAACGGAACAACCACGAAAGGTATTTAAGGTGCACTGCAGAACGAGGTCGTGGGTATGGAGATCATAGTATCCCTGAAGACCTGCCACACCGGGTTTAGTGTCCCGGTGACTGTGGTATCGGACAGGGACGACGTCTTGGGAGAGGACCTGAGGTGAGTTGTTATGGTCGGAGAGTGCAGTATACCGTCTACCCAAGCTCGTCATAAGAGTTCACATATTATCGACTGAGGTCTTGGGTTTGTCTGGAGTGTCCACAGTATGAAGAAAGAATCACTACTCTCTGTGTCCTACTGATTGTAGACCTCTCGTGGAGGGTCCTACAAGGTCTGGTGACTTGTGATCTGTAACGGTACCGTTCCGGGACTTCGAAACATTCAAAGTAGAGGGTTGGAGCCTTCGTGCATAACGTTGGGTTCGGAGGTTTTAAGAACGAGTCAGTTAGAGTGACCCCGGTATAGTAGACATCCTACTCGGTTCCACTATAAGTCTTCTTACCGGTCTACCAAGCCCAGGGAAACCTGATTTAATACTGTCTCTCACCTTTCAATAGTATCGAGACCCTATTTTAGTATTTACATGTCAATAGGTCCGAAGGGACCACTGAGTCATTTGTTAGACAGATGTTACGTATTCTGGTGGACGTTACGTTCTCTAGGTCCAAGCTAGGGACCCAGTCCTTCTAAGGGACGTCTTCCTTTACCTTTGGGTGAGGTCCTAAGAACGGACCCTTTATGTCTCCTGTCTCCTCGGACCTCCCGATGTCAGACACCCCAGGGTTCTCAGCCTGTGTTGAGTCACCGATTTGGTGGTCGTGGTGTGACAATGGGTAAGCTTCACTTACGTTTGGCAAAGACTAGGAGTAAGGACTATGTCGACCTTTTCTTCTGTAAGTGACGTAGTTACCGACATATGAGACATGGACTCCGACACACTTGGAGGAGATTGTTTTCAGTGTAGGTCGCGACGTCGACGTTAATCCCAGTGATGGACAACTTCAGACGTATGTCGGGTAACAGTAAGAGGACACACCAAATGTGTCCTCCCAGTCTGATAACTTATATTTCCCCTTTACTACGTCTGGTGACGGGTGGACGGGATGGGGGCTTAGGAGGTCCAGATTTCTGGATCTACTTAGAGAAGGTAAGGAGGACCCTACCTAGTCAAGTCAGCGAGTTAGTACAGACTGAGAAATAATGGGGTACCTGATATCGTACGGTCCGAAGGGACGGGCAGTAGTTAAGGGTCTCAAACGAGTTTAAGTACAGGTAACTCAGTCACTACGGTAGGTTGATAGAGTAGGAGAGCAAGGGAAGAGGAGGACGGAAGTTAGAAAGGGTCGTAGTCCCAGGAGAGGTCACTCAGTCAAGAGTAGTCCACCGGTTTCGTAACCTCAAGTCGAAGTCGTAGTTAGGAAGGCTACTTATAAGTCCTAACTAAAGGAAGTCCTAACTGACCAACCGAGAGGAACGTCAGGTTCCCTGAGATTCTCAGAAGAGGATGTGGTGTCAAGTTTTCGTAGTTAAGAAGTCGAGTTGAAATATCAGATTGAGAGTGTAGACATGTACTGATGACCTTTTTGATCGAAACTGATCTACCTGGAAGTAACCGTTTCATTACAGAGACGAAAAATTATACGACAGATCCAACCAGTACGAAAAGAAGATTCCTCGTTCACAGAAAATTAAATTACCGACGTTAGTGGTAAACGTCACTAAAACCTCGGGGAGTTTTATTTCAAAAAGTGACAAAGGTAACAAAGGGGTAGATAAATGGTCTACGGTACTGGAATCAAAGAACTTACAACTCAAAATCCGGTCGGAAAAGTGAGAGAAGAAAGTGGAAGTAGTTCTCCGGGAAATCAAGGAGAAATGAAAGACGGTATTTCCACCATAGTAGACACATAGACTCCAATAACTATATAGAGGACCGTTAGAACTAAGATCGAACACGAAGTAGGTCGGGTCGTAAAGAGTAGTACATGAGACGTATGTTCAATTTATTCGTCCCACTGTTATATGTCGGAACTACATGAGGAAAGGGTTAAACCTTGGTCAGACACCAAGGTACGGGCCAAGATTGACAACGAAGAACTGGACGTATGTCTAAAGAGTCCTCCGTCCATTCCACCAGACCATAAGGGTAGAGATTCTTAAAAGGTGTCAAACAACACTAGATGTGTCAGTTTCCGAAACCGTGTTAGTTATTTCTTTGTCTACAAAAAGACCTTAAGAGGACGAAAAAGATACTAGGTCACTTACAACCGTTAAACTGGAGACCAAGGAGACGGAAAAGATTTACGTCGAACTTGTAGACCTTCAAGTGGTAAGTACATGACAACTTTGGACCGAACCTCTTAAAACTCGTAATGAAACGATCGAACACTTTACTCACGTTAAGACACCATCAAACTCGTAAGAAACCCTAACCTTACTTTTAACTGGAAAAAGTCAGGACACCGGTGGTGACTCAAAAGGTTTTAAAGACCGTATAACTCACATCGTGAAAGTGTCGTAGTAGAAAGTCCTAAACTATATCAAGATAACCTTAAGGTAGTGGAGGTGATCGAAACAAGTATCACTACGAAGGATTCCGGGTGAACTGAAGTGTAAGGTCTTACAGACCAAAATCCACTCACTAGTGTGGTAACACTAAATAGACTCAGTACTTTTAGACAAAACTTATCAAGAAGACACATAAGAACGGTGGAGAAGAATTATAGAAGACGAAGACAATCCGGGTATCGTAAAGACAGGAAATAACACGGGTAGAAACGTACTTTACAAGGGAACCATACAGACTCAAAGAACTTCTCGAGAGATCAGAAAGGTTAAGATAACAAAAGGAGATAAAGAAACGTAACTAGTGACTCCTTCCGAAAGAATAGAGAGAAACCTTGAATAGAGACAAACCTTGAGACGTAAGTTTACCCATATAGTAGGGAAAGGAGGAAACGGAAAACGAAGAGAAAAGAGTCGATAAACATTCCGGAGAAGTCTATTGGTAAAACGGAAAAACATAAAGAAAAAGAACCCCTACCAGAACTAGTGACGGAGGACATGTTTCAGTCCTTGGAGACAGGTATCAAGAAGTCCGTGAGACAGATAGTCTAGATTAGGGAATTTAGATAAACAGTGAAGGTGACATATTAGTATTCCCTCAACTAAATCCAGTATGGACTTATCAGATCACCAAAAGGGATGAAAGAAGTTAAATTCAGACTTAAACCGTTATTTCTCAAGTACTAGACTCGGTGTCAGTCGAGGACCAGAACAAAAACGGGTGACATGTCTCGAAGAGGTAGAAACCGACGTTTCTTATATTAGTTGGACTAAAGCCACACCTGGTAGACCACTACGGGTATACATCTCGGAAGAGAATATAACAACCTTCTCCCACAAAAGATACTGGTCACGNACCGTTATTTCTCAAGTACTAGACTCGGTGTCACTCGAGGACCAGAACAAAAACGGGTGACATGTCTCGAAGAGGTAGAAACCGACGTTTCTTATATTAGTTGGACTAAAGCCACACCTGGTAGACCACTACGGGTATACATCTCGGAAGAGAATATAACAACCTTCTCCCACAAAAGATACTGGTCACGTAAGAGAACCGTTTTGACTCTATACTATGACGAAAAATAAAGGACGAAACCGAGACCCACCCCTCTGTCAAAGTCTCCGAAAGTGACCCGGGAGAGATGTTATTCAGAGTGGGATCTACAGATCCTCATCAAGACGGTTGATGATTCATACAGGTAATGTTCATAAGTAAACTTCAGATCCATTACTTGCTACCCATCCAGACACCTGGATCGACTAGGTGATACTGGACCCAGTTCAACTGGACCCAGTTCTGAGGTAAAATAATCCACGGGGTCATACGGGAGTGACATTGTCTACACAGCACCAACTAGTCCACTAGTCCTTCCCTCTACCTTAAGTTAGGACTCTTTCCGTACGCAACGGAGTGTCCCCTCTCTGGAAACATCGTGAAAGTTCTTTCTCTCTCGATGATATAAAATTGTACTTTTTTTTCTCCCATGATGTTCCAAATCTTCCTAGACCTCTAAGTTCCACAAACTCACGTAGTTGGATTTGCCGGGGTGGGTCAGGAGTCGTAGGGTGAGGAAGGGTTAGTGCCGGGACTAGAACCGTACTGGTTGAAGGACTCCACCCCTTCGGTTACAGAAGAACTCAAGACGACGGGGATATTAATTCAGGCCGTAGACTAGGAGTCGAAAAGGACGGGAGGTCAACGTTCTCAATTTCAAGGAAAATATTCGACGGTTGACCCGAGTGACCGAAAGTCTGAACCAGAAATCAACCCCTTATTAGTGGGAACCCGAAACTGAAGAAAGAGGTTTTGTAACTAACGGGAATCGTTGTCTGTAAATTGAACTATCAGAAGTATTAGTGACGACGACGACGACGATTCAGCGGAGTCAGCACAGACTGAGACACGCTGGGGTATCTACCGTCGGGTGGTCCGACGGGGTAGGGACCCTAGGAGGTCCGTTTTTGTAACCTCACCCAACGGTAAAGGGAGAGGTTACGTACTTTTACTTTTCACTTTCACTTCAGCGAGTCAGCACAGGTTAAGGATCTCTGGGGTACCTGACGTCGGGTGGTTCGAGGTGGTAGGTATCCTAAAAGGTCCGTTCTCAGGACCTCACCCCACGGTAACGGAGGGGTCTCAAAGGGTTGACGGGGGTGGTCCCACGACGGAAGGAGACCATAGGGGAAAGTCACGTGATAGACACTTTCACCATTGTTGACGTGGTGCTGCCGTGTGGTCCTCAATGGACGTGAGGTGGTCGCTACCTCGCAGTAGTGATCGGTTGGAGCCTTTCGATTGTGGCGAGGTGTTAGGGTCCAATCTCAGATGATGGAACCCGAAGGGTCCACCGGGTCACCATTTCTTAGGCGGACGGCTACGTCCTCTGTGCCCAAGGTGGGACTCAACCCTTCTAGGAGACCTTCTCCTTTACTGCCGGGTGAGGTCACAAGAAAGACCTTTTAGGGTGTTTGTTTCCCCGGGCCTTCCGATGTCAAGTACCCCAGGGGTTCTCAACCTGCACTGACTCGTGCGTGTGTTCCGTAAAGGGATCACCTCCCACTGAACCACTCCTCGAAGCCGGTCTCGACAGTTCGTTGTCGCCAGGACCTCGCCCCCTGTACTCAGGACTCCCTCCGAGACCCACTGCGTCGTGTCGTGCCGGCGTACAAGGGATGGTAAAACGACAACAACCAGAGTGGGTGTGGAGTCGGAGTCTCCCCGGTTCGCGGAAGTCGAGGACTCAGAAAGACCCCCGATGTGACCCTTTGTTAAACGAAGTACAGTAGAGGTGTCGAGGGGTGTGAGCGGACGGGAATATGCCCGGGACCGAGGAGAGTAGACTACTCAATGGATGACGACCAAGAAAATGATGGGTCGAAGTCGTTAGAGTGACCTGAGAGAACGGACCACAGTAGGCCAGACTGAGAAAGGGGTCGCACCTAAAAGCGGAGAAAGAGTAAGGAAGTAACACTAAAATCAACCCTAACCTCCCTCTCACTTTCCTTTGTACGCTAGTGAGACGGTAGTAACGTTACAGGTAGTGACGCCAAAATAATTGGTCGTTCACCAGACTCAGGACGGAAGAAGGGTAGTGGGAAGGGGGAACCTGAAGGTCCTCGAGGGTAGGACACCAGACGCTTAGAACGGGGTTGTAGTAGACACCGTCTCGGAAGAGGACACCAATCTGGACCGGACAGTGGAGGTGGACCTCTCTTCAACAAGAGTCCGGGTGTCATAGACTGGATAGGTCTTCCCACCTCACACACTTCGAGGAGGTACTTTACTGAGGCGTCCTCGAGGTTTAAAGGTGTGACACCCATCCCAGACTAGGGGAGGAGGGTGGGAGAGTATCGAGGAGAAGGAGTAGACTTTCTAGGGGCAGAGAGGGATACCGGAGATCAGACCCCGAGGGTGGAGGACCGTGGTTGGGTGCTACGTCGGACCAGTCTGGTAGTTTAGTAATAAAGAGTTTCTCGTCGTGTCATGTAGAACCCCATGTACGGTAACAAAGACCCCCCTTGTTCCGGTACCCTATTTATATCCCGTAATAAACCTCAGACGGAACAACCCATTCCTCTTACATGCATCCATTCAAAAAGGGTGAGTTGTTTATCCATAACATAAGGTTGTTACGTTACCCTCTATCTAAGATTGAAAGTGTCTACTTCGAGACTTATCGAGAAGGGAATTTCACCAATCTATATGACCAGTCCCAGGTTGGTTGTCGCTAGGGGACGGGACACACACATGGTTCGTGATACGGTTCGATCTCCATTTGTCCTTTGTTCTGACTACTCCAGGGACGGGAGCACCCTGAAGGTAAGATGGCCTGTCTTCGCCGCCGATGAGACTTCTCTCTTTGTGGGTGGGCCGATGTTTTTGTGAGGAAACTTGCTCATTTTTCTTTTCGACTAAATTGTTGGTTCCTTAAAGTTTTTTGAGAGGAGTAATTATCAGTGTAGAAAAAGAACATTTCCCTTTCTTTTCGACTCCGTCTTTTAAGACTTTCGGGTAATTCCCTGACTTTGGTTCTTTGTGTCGGAGTAGCTGATCTCTGAGTCCTGCCCGAATTCTTTGTGTTGTAGTCCTGAGAGGTCCCTTTACCCATTCAACCTCGATTTCCGTAATCGTGACTTAATTCTCCTCGACCTCGATTACTCTTCCCTCGTCCTACACCTCCTCGGACCCCTCCCTTCCACTGATCCCTAGTTTACGCCCTGACTTTCCTCCCTCCGTCCTCCGGTCCAGGGGAGTCGGTGGTAGTAACCGTACGATTCGTGCCGGAGGAAGAGATCACCCTCCTCGTCCTCGTCGACGGTCCCCTCGGAGCTCACCCCTTCACTTCACTCCTGGACGCTTGCCGGGGACCCCAGTGAGACCCCTGAAGACTCGAGACCGGTCCTGGGTTCGTCGGGAACCGGTCCCTGTCTCGGTCGGTCTGTGATCCCAAGATGAGCGGTCGTCCACCCATCAAACGAAGTAAACGAAGAGGTAAGGACAACCAGGTCCACACTCGACGACACAAAGGAGGAACGCCCCTCCCCTGTCGACGTCGACCAGAGATTTACGTCCCTTGTTCAGGAGCAAGGGACCATTGACTCAGCGTCCTCCTGGGACGTGGGTCCCTGTCCTGTTCCCACCCCCCGTAGAACAGTCCTAGGGTCTGAACGGGGCGTCCTTGACGGTGGACAACGTCGGGTCTCATGCAGTGTGAAATCATACCGTACGGAGAAATCACTTGTTCATCATCAAAGGTGTTGATCAATGACGGGTCGACCCGGTATCGTGTCGAGTCGGCGTTGAATCCTTCCCGGGGGAAGGTCGGTTGAACAGGACGTCCGGCCGAGTCGAGGTCCGGGTCTCTCACACGGCCCGTTAAGGTCCGAGAGTGTTTGAATCGGTCCCGGTGCCTGTCTGTTAGTGGGACAAGACATTGTGTACTAGGGTAAGGGGGTTGAGGAGTGACGCCGGAAACTGCGTGGTGTCTACTTTAGGGAGAACCCCTCTCAACCTCCCAGAGTATTTGTGTATGTGTCTCCCGGACCCCGAGACTCGACTCATAGGTCGGGGACGGGGGTGGTGGGTCCGGGAGTGGGGTTCGTCCACGAGGGACTTTGATTGTTCCTGTCGCTGTTCCTAACCCATCCTCGCTCACTCAATACCTCGACTACGGAGCATTTGTTCAGACCACGGGCGGACAGAAGTACTTAGTGGCGACTCGGATTAGGAAGTAATCTTGTAAGTCGTCATTAACGACCGCTTTACGGTGAACGGAAAAAGAGTAAAATTGTTTTGTAAATACGTACTTTCTAAATTACGGTCCATAGTTCGTATAGTAACATTTAAATGGTGATTAATTCGGATTAATTTTATTAATTTACCGACACCTCAGTGGTACACTTAACTTTAGCGAAGAGGAGGTGGTCGGACAAAGAGTGATCGGTCCGGGCCCAAAGTCTCTGTTTATATAGAGAAAGAGAACTAAAAAATAAAAAAAAGGGTTGTGGGACGAGTCGAAGTGCGCCCCATAAACGTGCCGGTTCCTCTAAACTATTAATTCTATTACGACACTAAACTGCCAAGCCAAAAAGTTAAAGCCCTGGGGTCCTCTAAAAGGAAATAGAGGCACTTCATATCTGTTAAACTGTTTAGACAACGAGCCTCGTCAGCGACCGCAAACGTATAAGTAATGAGTGACCTAAAAATTAGTTTCATCGACTACCTGGGGAACGTGGTGTTTATTGAGCCAGTACTTATTAAATAGGCACGAGTGAACCGCCCCGGCGCGCGCGCGGGTNGGGGGGGGGGGGGCCTCGGGCCCCCGGGGACTAACCGAGTGATCCCGACCGGACGGGCCTCGTCGTGTACCGGCGAGGTCTACAAACCCATAGGTATACACGTGTCGAGTAGTTTTTGCCGTTGCCGGGCGTGGGTCCCCGGAGCCGACAGGGGTCTATCCGGTAGACCTCAACCTCCCCTTCTGTTTGGTGCCACTTAACACCCTACGCACAAATAGAAGCCACCGCGGCCGACACCGACGTCTCGTCGCACGTCCTCCGGGGACTTACGCCTCCTACGCTTCTAACCCCCGTCAGTCTTCGTAGCCACGACCCCTTCGACCCCTCGATATCCGTCCTGGGAAGGCCTAGTAGGGATGAAGAACCCGGGGACAGCCGCGTTGACGCGGGGGAGTTGGGAGGGGGTGTGTGGCCTATTTGTGTGTGTCGCAAGGGGGTCCCGGATGACTGGGCTGTCCCGCTCGATGAGGGATGGGCCAGCCAGCGCCACAGGTGCAACGCGGAAATAGACGTCAGGAGTCGGGGGAGGCACGATGAGCGTTGTCTTGACCGAATCTTAAAGGGAGCGGAGTCCGAGAGAACGTCGTGAGTGGGGATTAGTATAGTTCGGGTAAATTAAGTGGGTGTACGGTGTAATTGATATCCGATATAAATTCGCACCTTCTCCACTCACCTCGACGTCAGTTGACTCACTGTAGTATCGCGTAAAACGTCTGTAAATTACCCGGTAAATGAGGAAGACTCAAACGTAAAAAGAAAAGGAAACCTCGGGTACCACCAACCGAGGGACCCAGAGTCACGAAGACGTCCGAAGACTGTTCGTCCGTTTCCACCGTAACCCAGAGGTCACGGGTCACCAAAGTTTCCGGGACCAGATGTGGAATCCAAAATAGTGTGTGTGTTCTACGTGACTTACCTTGGAAGGTACTGGGGGTGGCTCCGACTTTACTACGGGGAAGGGTCAAAGACTTCGTGGGGTTGAGGAAGGACCCGGGTGGTATGTACACGCAAACGATCAACCGTGCTGGGGGAAAAGGTACTCTGTCACTCGAACCCTTCTGTCATATCACGGACAGGTAGACAAGGGGTATGGATGCGAGTGCAAATCTCTACTTACTGTAACCGAAGAACAAAGGTCCTTCTCCTAGTTACCGAACCTTCCCTTTCCTTCGACCTTAGCGTCAGACTTTGACACATACCTCTCGTCTGTCCCTGTCGGGAAGAGTGCGTCGACCCTTACTGGAGTCAGTGTCTGGAGACATGTCTCCCCGGTTTCCTTCCGTGGAGGAAGAGACGGAGGTCGACGAAGGACCGACGAAGAGTCGGTTGTCGGAATAGAAACTACCGTCCCACGTCCATGGGACCCGGAGATAGACGACATAGTGTGTCCCCAGAGGGGGTGGGGCTCTAGTTTCCTTGTCGGGGAAGGGTCCTCTGTCTAGTTTGGATCCAGTTGGAGTCAATGTCTGGGGAAGAGTTTTAACCCCGTGTCGATTAGTGTGCGGGGAACACTCCGCCGTCCACTCTGTCGTAGTAACATTAACGAAGGGGGAGGGGTTGGGCGGGTCGAGGTGTACGGGGTCCACGACCACTTCTCGATCTTCTTCTGACGTCGGATCAATAGTTCGTCTGTCCTTTTGGTCGTCCGGTACGATAGGGACACTGTCAATTTCACCTTTATAAAGACCTATAAAAACCGAAAAAGAATTCCACTTTCTCTTCCACACTAATATGTCACAGTGATACAAAATACCTCTTCCTCCCTCACTTCTTTGTCCGACTCGGGATTCGTCCGAGAAAGGGTCTTGGAAAGTGCCTACCACTACTGGGGGACAGCGAGGCTCACCGACGATAGTCCCCGGTGGACTGTATGAGTACGGAAGGACACACTCCGACCTTTGAGGGGGTGGCTTCAGGTGAATGTGGGGTACAGTGACCTTTCTCGACTCCGCGGGATCAGGAGTCCTGTGATGGGTCGGGGGTCGAGGTGGGGATCTTTGTGGTCAGTTTTAAAGTCTGCCTCTGTGCGTCCGTCCCAAGGTCTTCGTCTCAGTGGTTGACTGAGGAGCGATCTCTCGTCACTTCTCGCAAACGGACCCTCCCGGTTGTCTGTCGTCCCTCGACCTCTTTCTGGTTGTGGTACGAGTGTGGTCTTGGAAGGAGGAGGTGAGTACCGGGAGGGTGGGAAGTAGGGGAGAGGAACCCCTTGGTGGGTGGTCGTTACGAATAATTAATGTGGTCTGTACAGTTGAGGCCTGACGGGGTGCGGAGTCCGTGAGACGGGGTGGACAGTGGGAGGACTCCCTTCGTCTCTGGTCCGACACCGAATTCGTTGCCTGACACGGACTGACTTGGAACCACCCCTGACCTCCTCCCCCGACCTCCTGAGCACTGGTTCTTCGTCCGTCACGTGTGTGGGCCCCAGTTTAGTCCTGCCACACTCCAACACAGTGAGCCTGAAAGGGGAGACCTTAAACTTACCCCTTCGTTACCTCTCTTACGGCCCACTCCGACCTTCTTTCAATACTTCTGGGTCCCTTTCCTCGTCAATGTAATTACCTCGAACCTCATTTTGAAATGGTGAGACGAAGACTCCCTCCTCTCTGTAATCAACAGGGAACTCTACTGACCCGACACCCACACCCTTTACCATTAAGGACCCTCGGCTCTAGGAACAACGAGAGTGGTGGTCTCACACAATCCAGTGTCTTCAGGAATTCCAGTGAGGCGTTAACCCCAAATACGGAACGCTGACTCGCTGAAGTGAAAGACCTTCGCGGTTCGGTAGTGACGAGTAGCGGTGGGGGTGGAGGTGGGGGCCCCCAAGGGTGGAACGTCTAGAGGAAGGGTGACTGTCGGTCCTCGTGTGTGACCTCGTGTCACCACGTCGTCGGCAGGTTCGTCTACGTTGGCATGACGTTAATACGTGGAGCGAGTCTTAAGGGGTCAGTCGGTAGACGTCGGTATTGGTAAGAACCCTATGTAAAATCTAGGGCCTTAATACTCAGAACAAACAAACACAACATCAGACTTGTTATTACACATAAGGGTTAAGGAACTGCTGTTTGAAACAAAAATAACAGAGACACAAGATAACGACTTAAACGTTTTTATACCGTGACAATAGTAAACGTTGAGGTTCCTTATAAAAACGAACACAAAGGTCGAGTCGTTTGTGGATTCCGGGCTACCAACACCACCACCACCAAATCAGTAATTCAGCACAGGTTGAGAAAGTTGGGGTACCTGATATCGGGTGGTCCCAGGAGATAGGTGCCCTGAAGGGTTCGTTCTTATGACTTCACCCAACGGTAAGGGAAGAGGTCCCCTAGAAGGATTGGGACCCTAACTTGGGTCACTAACTTGTGTCGTGAGGACCTCACGACGTCAGATACCTCAGCGTTTCTCAGTTTGTGTTGAACTGACTTGTCGTTGTTGAGGACGTAACCTCCACCAGAGGACGTAATGACAACGACGACGGCGATTCAGCGAAGTCAGTACAGGCTGAGACACGCTGGGGTATCTACCGTCGGGTGGTCCGAGGCGACAGGGACCCTAAGAGGTCCGTTCTTGTGACCTCACCCAACGATAAAGGAAGAGGTTACGTAATGTCCGTCTAAAAAATGGATGACTCGGTGTTCTCTTCGGACCTTTCCGACCTATGATCCTGTGTTTCTACTACTTTTATTATTGACACCGAACATAATTCGTAAATGAGTAAATTAAGAGAATTACTCGGATATATAATTATGACAATACTAAGGTTAAAAATGGTCAAATGGTTATTTCTTTGACTCCAGTGTGTTAATAATTCACCCTCTCGATAAGTCACTATCCCAAACTTAGAGTCTTTAGACTATGGTTCTATGTGTGAGTATTGGTGACGATCTTTTTCTTTTATTTTTGGACACCTTTCGAATGACAGATTATCGTCTTCTTCTGGGTATTTCTCTAGTAAACTTAAGAATGTAATTCACGATTCTCTTTCACATGTAACCTACGGATTTTCGATATCGAAGTATATGGTACATAAAGGTAATTAAGGTTGAGATTAAAAAGTACTGAATTTGACTAACATCTACTGTTGACATTAGTGTTTCCGATGATTCGTATCCTTACGGAGAGAGAACTCGTGACCGAAGGAAAGTACTACCCTGGACCGAAGACACGATCCCTTTAACGATCCTTCATTTAGTCCTTTCGACTCGTAACGACCACAGACAGTAGTATAACTACTGTATACCCAGTCTCGTTAGATTAACTAGAAGACAACAAAACAAGTATAGGGGTCCTTTCGGGGGACTCCTGTCGTAGACACTTAAAGGTAAGTAATTAAGGAAGGAGGTAATTTTTTGTTCTCTCTCTGTGATAAGACTCGTGGGTGCTCCACGGTCCGTATTCGATCTTCAGTCCCTATCTCTTTCTCCCGAAATGTAAGACTTCCTCTTTCTACCGGTTTCTCAATCTCACTGTGTAACGTCGGTCCCGACCTAGTCTCCATTCTTTTCTACGACTCTTGGATCTCCTCCTTCGTTCGTCGAGACGGGTCAACCTCCGATACGGTCAGGTGTGCCTGCCTCCCAAGGATAACGACATTCCAAATTTCCTCTCATTGTCACTTTTCATCGATCAGGAATTCGTTAAGATAATAGTGTTGATACTAATTACTTGTACGAAGTCATGTCATTCAGGGGATGTATGTCTGCTCAAGACAAGGTTCTCACGTAAACATTCAGATTAAACAAGGATTCAGGTTGCTTCAATCGGATCCGTGGGTTGATTGTGTTATCCGACCTACCATGACATGACATTGCCTAAATATTGTGGATAGTGACGGCGGAAATGAGAACGAAGACCCGTAGAATCCTATACATGATGAGATGAGATATGTCATGACACTTCATGTGTTTTTGTGTCGCTGAGTGCCTCCTACGTGCGTACACTGTCACCTGTGGTCTGTGGACTTGATTGAATACTCTGACTTGTACACTTGTGTGCAACGTGGAAACTTTCAAGTGCTGAACGTCCAAGAATACGTCCCGTGAGTCACGCGTACGGTCCAGGACGTGTGCTTCAGACGCAGAGCAGAGATTAAGTTCGGGAACTGCGGGGAGAGGGAGGAAATAAGAGAGAGGAAGAGTCACCGAGGAAGAGACGAATTGAAAGGGAGGGAAGAAGTAGGAGGGTAGGGAAAGGAGATTACTAGGCGAATCGTAGATGGAGAAAACGGAAGGAAAGAATTGCCACCAATTGACCTGTCCTATCCTTTGAATCTAAGACCTTTCTTACCATAATTATGATCGGACCAAGATGAACCCAATGTAGGAAGAGAGAGGGCCTAAGGTGTTGGAGGAGGACCTTCAAAAAGAGTGATTAGCTCTTCCACGAACTCACAAAGTGTACACTTACTCAATCGTGGAAGTTTTAATCGGAACCTAAAGTTGGAGTAAGACTCCCGTTTTGGGGTACTCACCACGATTGTGTACATAGGTGAGTACACAAGTAAGTAGGTAGATAGATAAACGAGCTAGGTGCCCTGTAAGACTTAGGAACACCATTAGTGGTCCTTCCAACTTTACTTGTGTCGGGGGATCGTCTCGGTTTGTGTATTTTCGGATTTACTATTATCTGACATTATATTTAGTCTCAACTTTCGTGACCGGACACCTTTACCTCGGATTTTTCCCCTAACTTCTTACTAGTCTCTCCATCTTCCTCCTAGTTATCTCTTACCACAGAATTTTTGGTTGTCTTCTTCCAAAGTCTCGTCCCCTCTACGGTTGTCCAGTTTCCGTCAACTCACCAGGTCTTTTGTTCTTGTCTACCTTTTTTATCTATCTTCGAGAGGGGTGTCTGGACTGGTGTCCTTCAACGACCACTGACACCCCCCGTCAAAGTCATCCGTCCCTACCTTCGGTCCCCGACCGCCCAGTCCCTCCTCCACCTACGATGTCTTTACCTCTTGAAGTCACGTGTCTTGAGGTGTCTTCAAACTGACCTACCTACCTTCTCTCTTTATCCCGTCATCTACCTTTCTCTGTTCGTCTATCTCTCAAACCCCTAAAAAAATCCTACTTTCTTCAAAGTCGTTATACTGTCTAAGGTGACGGAGGTGGACCCTGTCCCTTTTTTGGTAAGTAAAGGGAGAAAGAAAGGAAAATCTCCCAGGGTCAAGGGAGTAGTCACGGACAGTACACCTCCCACCCGTCCGTCGGAGACGATAAGGACTAAGACGATCCCCTAGACCTCGGTCGTCTGGTGGGTGGGGTTTTGACCTAAAATTCAAGGTCGACGACCTAGGTCATTCCCACACAGTACCAACCAACGTCTCCCGTGGGTCCGGGGTATTTGCACAACGATCCTTCGGACCATCAGGAAAAGGTACGTCTCAGTCAGAGGTTGTGTGGAACCGATAAGTCCACTCGGGAAGTCCTCACTCTAAACGTCCTACGAAGAAGAGGTCTGGGGTGTTTGAACTGACGAAGCAAGTAAAGTACGTGTCTGGACTCATAGTAGTGGTGTACCCTTGAAGAGAGGACCCAGTGACAGAGGTACATCGAAGGACTTGTAAACTGTTTACACGTTTCTGACCGACCTCGGTCGTCTCAGGACGGGGAAATTCAGTGTCTGGGACATTTATAAACCGACTCAGTTACTTTCACTTCTCGACCTCCCTTCCCGTGTCCTGTCCCTGGGCCCCTGTCTCGGGTTGCACCTAGACTCTCACGTGAGTGCCCTCACACGACCCATTATCCCTTAGGGGTTTAGTATCTTAACTTCAGGTGTCGTAACAGTCGAGACTCCTAGGAGAAAGATGTTCACTTCTTTGACATTCCGGGTCTCCCTCCTCCTCTGCGCGGACTCTAACATGCCTCTCCAACATATCGTCTTGAGCCAGATCGGACCCAGGAACTGACAACCGAAGATCGCGGTAGGTGAGGTCGGTGGTCTCCCCACTGACGTGAGTCGAATCCTGTCGCAATGCTCCGACCGACCCTTTCGTGTGAACTCAAGTCCTATTACAAAGACCTTTTCGTCACACTGAGTTCCTCACGGTACATCGGAAGGTCGGTTAATACTTTCTATCTCCACTGTGGTAGTAGTCCTGGAGCCCCTTCGTGTCGGACTCGGGGTCGTATCCAGGGACTCCGCGTAGGGCTTGTGGGACAGATTACCCATGCTCCGTGCCGGGAGCCGTCAAGGACAGGGTATTGGTGGTGTGTGGACCTGCCGTGAGACACCCTCGGACCTAGACAGACAGAAAAAGTGACGAAACGGGGTTGTGAGTCGTTTGCTGACCGGGTCGTACGTCAAGTTAATCATGGACAATTTTATTAATTAATCAATTAATTAATATGAGACATCTTGGTCGAGAGGTCCACCTTTCCACAAGCCTTAAGACTGGAGCTTGGACTCCCTTGACGGAGAGAGACTCCGTCGATGTCTTCGAGGAGAGGACGACAAAGGGGACTTCGTCCGGACCCGGCCCGACGAGGAGGTCTACAACTGACTTATCGTTTGTGATCCATGTGGAGGGAGGTAGGTGTAAACCTACGACACAAAGAGAATTTCGATGGGTTGGTCCGGGAGAGACAACTATCGGTCGATTGTCACCTGATTGACGGTGGGGTCGGGGTGAAGAGTGGTGGGAACGACGGATAAACTTGTACATGGGGTCCTAAACACGGCAATCGATACTCAGGGGTTTGCATCCCGAACCACAGACAGGAATAATTTACAGAATGACCTAAACGGGGAAGTCAGATCTGATAGTCCTACGGGCACTGACGATACGAAGGAGGTTGCGTGACTTGACAAGAAGGGTTTAAGTCCCGTTCGTCAACAAGACAGAACTAGTTGAATTAACCAATCTGACTAGTCGTAAATTCTGTCTCAGGATACTGTATAGTGATATCTGAGATGGGTAATCCAACTACTGAGACCAATTGACGATGAATAACTTGTAAGAGGGAATGGTCACTCATATTGGGGTCTCGTCACTCTCACTCCCGTCTTCTTGTTATTTCTTCCCTTGACAACTTATCACAGGGGGTCGTTTGTGGGAGAAGGTTGTTGTATTCTCTTCTGAGGTGTGTACCTGTAGTGGTCTATCAGTTGTGGCTTTAGTCTAACTAATATAAGATACGTCGGTTTCTACCTCTTCGCGATATGTCAGTTGTTTTTGTTCTGGTCCTCCACTGACACCGAGTCTAGAACTTGAGGAATAATGGTTTAAGTCTGAATTTAACTTCTTTCATCCCTTTTGGCGATCTGGTAAGTCCATACTGGATTTAGTTTAGGGAATACTAATATGTCACCTTCACTCTTTATCTAAATTCCCTAATCTAGACTGTCTGTCTCACGGACTACTTGATACCTTACTCCAAGTACGGTACCATGTCCTCTGTCCCTAGTTCTGGTAGGGGTACCTTTTCTTTACGTTTTTTCGTTTTACCGACAGACCCCTCCGGAATGTTTATCGACACTTTTCTTCTCTCCGTTTTTCGTTTCCTCTTTTCCTTTCTATATTCGTAGACTTATGTCTCAAGGTTTCTTATCGTTCTTCTCTATTCTTTCGGAAAAAGTCGTTAGTTACGTTTCTTTATCTCCTTTTGTTGTCTTACCCTTTCTGATCTCTAGAGAAATTCTTTTAATCTCTATGGTTCCCTTGTAAAGTGCGTTTCTACCCGAGCTATTTCCTGCCTTTACCAGACCTGGATTGTCTTCGTCTTCTATAATTCTTCTCCACCGTTCTTATGTGTCTTCTTGACATGTTTTTTCTAGAAGTGCTGGGTCTATTAGTACTACTACACTAGTGA
>SJYO01034137.1:65148840-65167721 GCA_006410555.1 Capra ibex | reverse complement strand
CAACCTATTCTAAGAACTCTCAGGGAACCTGACGTTCCTCTAGGTTGGTCAGGTAAGACTTCCTCTAGTCGGGACCCTAAAGAAACCTTCCTTACTACGATTTCGACTTTGAGGTCATGAAACCGGTGGAGTACGTTTCTCAACTGAGTAACCTTTTCTGAGACTACGACCCTCCCTAACCCCCGTCCTCCTCTTCCCCTGCTGGCTCCTACTCTACCGACCTACCGTAGTGCCTGAGCTACCTGTACTCAGACTCACTTGAGGTCCTCTACCACAACCTGTCCCTCCGGGCCGTACGACGCTAAGTACTCCAACGTTTCTCAGCCTGTGCTGACTCGCTGACTTGACTTGACTGTTGAGTACAGATGTGTCTTTGAGACTTCTACTATAGTAAAAATTTACCCTAGAATTAATCAATTCTACTCCAGTGTGACCTGGTAAACATTCCCACGAGGAATGTAGGCTACCGACCATAAGAATACTCTCCATGTCTTTGTGTGTCTGTATGTACCCTCTTCTGTCTACTTTTCCCTCCGTCTTTGACCTCACTACACGATGTTCGGCACAACAACAAGTCAACGGTTCGGCACAGGCTGAGAGACGCTGTGGTACCTGACGTCGTGTGGTCCGGAGGGACAGGGAGTGGTAGAGGACCTCAAATGGGTTCAAGTACAGGTAACTTGACCACTACGGAGGTTGGTAGAATAGGAGACAGCGGGAGAAGAGGAAGACGGAAGTTAGAAAGGGTCGTAGCCCCCAGAAAGGTCACTCAACCGGTAAGCGTAGTCCATCGGTTTCATAACCTCGAAGTCGAAGTCGTTCGGTACCTTTCGGTTTACAACGGTCGTTGGTGGTCTTCGAATTTCTCTGTTTCTTCCTAAGAGAGGATCTTTGGAATCCCCTTCGAACTTGAACGACTGTTGAATAAAGTCTGAAGACTTTATATCCCTTACTTTGGATATAGACACCGACCAGAGGAGGTGACTCGGATCTTTACCACGATTCTTATTTTAAAGACAACAAAATCCGGTAGGTGAAACTCAGGTTTCGTAGACAGAGGATACGCCCTTTGGGCCCAAGCTAGGGACCCACCCCTTCTAGGGGATCTCTTCCTTTACCGTTGGGTGAGGTCATAAGAACGGACCTCTTAGGGTACCTGCCTCCTCGGACCATCCGATGTCAGGTACCCCAGTGTTTCTCAGCCTGTGCTGACTCACTGAAGTGCGAAAGTGAAACGAAGCGAAATCCTTTTGTATGTCTCTCTTTCATTCATATTCCGACACAGGACTCTACCCGTATGGGAATGTGTTTTTCTCCAACCCCTCAAAGGGACCATCGGGTCACCAATTCTTAGAAGGACAACCACGTCCCCTAGACCCAAGTTAGGGACTAGACCATTGGTTCTAGGGTGCACGGTACCCCTTTGATTTGGCCACACGGTGTGGATGACTTGGGACACGAGGTGTGTTCTCCTCGGTGGTGTTACTCTTCAGACGTGTGGTGTTGGTCTCTTTCAAGTGCACGTCGTTACTTCCGGGTAGTGTCGGTATTTATTTATTTATTTTGAAAGAAATTTTTTTTCAACCTACTATTTAAAATACAATACACATAAAGTGGTGTTAAAAATCTTAATTCTTTGTTTTTACTGACCGATATACACCTCTCCGATAAACGGTGGTCATAAGGAATCTTACACGACAGTCGTCCTCTCTTTATTTTCCTTAACTAAGCGACAGAGGAAGGGTCGATGAGAAAGAATAACCAGTCTTAAAAGGTGGGTTTCACGATTTAGGACACTTGGAGGTCTGACACAGTAACTACTCGTCAACGACCGGGTCACCAATTCTTAGAATTGGTCACCCCCTTACTTTTGATATAGACACCGACCCGAGGAGGTGACTCGGATCTTTGCCACGATTCTTAGTCTCGGAGACGAGACCCGTCTAACCCGAGGTTCCGACCACTGTCCCCCGTCCGTCTAGGACCAGGAGGTTGGGGCCCTTCGACTCTGATCCCTCCACACCTCTCGCAGTCCTCGACTCTGCACTCGTCGTCGAATCCATGGTCTCCCTCCACTCCATCCGTCTGGATTTCTCCGAACCCGTCACTGAAGTGTCATTCTCCCTTTTGGCGACTTCTTACAGAAACATTAGAATATCACCCGTTATGAAAAATACATAATTTTCTTGAGCTTTTGGTACTTCCTTTTTTTTTACTATTTAAACTAATATCTTTTTTTAGAGAATTACCGTTTTAGGTAATTTCTGTTTTTATTCACTTATAGACCATTTTGTGTATATGTGTGTGAAGATAGAGTGTATTATCTGTTTCCTGTTTATTGGATTATCTGTTTCTCGAGGAAATCTTTTTTCTGTTGTGTTCTCTCTTCGACCGTTTTTTATACTTATCTTTAGGTGTCTTTCTGCAAAGAGGAATCAGTATTATACTTTTGACGTTCGATTGTGAGACTACTCTATGGTCAAAAGTAGACAGTCTAACCCTTCTGACTTGTAAAACGACTAAGTGAGATGACTACTTCCACACCTTCTCGTCCAAGAGAGTCTCTGACCAGTACTCTCATGTCGGGTCAGGTCCGGTACCACTGTCCGTTAAATTATTGAGGAAGTTTTAATGTTTGTGAATATGGGAACTGGGTCCTTGAGATGTAGATTTTCAAATAGGATGTTTATGTAAGTTTGCGAACGTTCTGTCCAGTATGTTCAACAACGTGGTAACGAACATCTTCTCTTTTATGACCTTTGTTGGGTTTACAGGTAGTCACCTTCAGACTAATTTATTTACTACTAGAGAGGTATTACCATGTCCGAAGGGTCCACCGAGTCACCATTTCTTAGACGGACGTCACGACCTCTGTGTCCTCAGTACCCAAACTAGGGACCCAACCCTTCGAGGGACTCCTCCTCCCGTACCGTTGGGTGAGGTCATAAGAACGGACCTTTCAGGGTACCCGTCTCCTCGAACTGGCTGATGCCAGGTACCTCAGCGTTTCTGAGCCTGTGTTGCCTTCGTTGGCTCGTGCGTACGTGAAGTATGCCACGGCACACCCGTGGATTGTGTGGCACATCGGACCTTTGTTACACCTTCAGGACACAGTTGTACCTCTCCAACGGTCTTGTATATTAACATAATGAGTTTTATTACTTGTGTTGCTGGTGTGTTCCCAATCCAGACCGAACTCTCGACGGTCAAAGGTTAGGTATATCTTTGCCATAAACTAACATACTAGTTGCACTGTTTAAGGTAGTCACTCTGTTCACATCTGATAACTTATTTACCACAACCTTTTTGTCTCATTGGTGACCCCGTTTTTTCATTTCAATCCGAAGAATAAAGTGTGGTACGAAGTGTTTCTTTAGGGACACCCAATTTCTTGATTTGTATTATTTACTTTGTTATTCGCATAAGCTTCTTTTTATAGTAGAACCCCTTTCTTATATAGAAACTTTCTAAGTCCTGAGTTACCGTTGACTATTTAAAGTGGTGTATTTTCACAGTAATTTTACTACCTCCTCTTGTATTTCGGCTTTCTGTTCTCTGTCTGATCCTCTTTTATAAACGGTGTACTTATTTTCTGTTTCTTTATTATTGGGAATATATATTTAGCACACATATCTAGTTATTCGTCTATCCGTTTGTTAGATCATCTTTTTACTCGTTTCTTACACTCTCCCTAAAAGTGTCTTTTTCTTTACAGTTATTTAGTACTCTTCTACACGTACGAACGTTCATCAGTCTTTTTACGTTTAACTTCGTCATTACCCTATAACGAATAGTGGATAGTCTAGTTGTTTTTGACCCCTTTCCCTTCTCCTTGTATAAGTCACAACCTCCACCTGACCTCTTTACCAGAGTACGCAACGACCGTCCATACATTAACCTTATAGTAACAACCTCTGTTGATCCGTATTAGATAGTATAAAAATTTATACGTATGGGAAACTGGTTCTTTAAAAACTCATCGGAAGGATCTCTTTATGAACGTGTATATGTGTTTCGTTATACAGATTCTATCAGTAATGACATAGCGGAATTCTTCCTTTTTTTCTTGGTATGATTTACAAATAGGTGTCTTCCTCCAGTCTGACTTTGTATATATAATATGTTGTGAAGTGTTTTCTAGACCAAAAATTACTTATCTAGACATTGACTTGTCCTGGATGACCCCGGAAGGGTCCTGTCCTATGAAGTGGTGAGGAAAAAGGACGGAGATTGACATCTTTTAGAAATGGGAAGATCCGAAAGGGACTCTAGGTTTCTTATTTAAGTCAATCTCTTTACTCTTATACGTCTTTATTTCCTTTTATCAGTTCTTTCCGAAGGGACCACCGAGTCTCCAATTTCGCAGAGAACGTTACACCCTCTGGACCCAAACTAGGGACCCCACCCTTCTAGAGGATCTCTTCCTTTACCGTTGGGTGAGGTCATGAGAACGGACCTCTTAGGGTACCTACCTCCTCGGACAACCCGATGTCAGGTGTCCCAGCATTTCTCAACCTGTGCTGACTCGCTGAAGTGAGTGAGTGAGTTTCTGTTTTATCATTATCGAATCGTCGTCGTCGTCGTCGGTAATTTGTTTCAGTTCCTGAAAATCAAGGAAGAGTTCCCGATATCTATTATAAGATTCGGTACAGAAAATTCGACTCTATGACTTTGAGGGTGTTCACCTTCTTCAATTGACATCCGAAGGGCATTCGTATATGTGGGGTCTGCCCAGCCTTGTTCTTCCAATTACTATAACTGAGGGTCAATGGAGTGGTCGTTGGTTAGTCTTCTTGCAGGTCCTCGACTAGTACATGGGACGTTGAGAGAGTAGTCGCGTGTCGGGAAGAGAAAAGGAATGCATTAAGGACTCGTTTTGGACCTTTTACTCCTCGACCAAGAGACCCTGTACTTAAGTGGAAGAGGAGTCCTAACAGTCGAAGGAGTTATTTCGATAGAAAGGAAAATGGGTTGTGAACAGAGAGTCATAACCTAAGAACTCACTACTCATCGACTTGGACTCAAGTTATTGTCTAGATACATCTTTTAAATTTTTTCCATAGATGTTTCTATATAACAATTCGTTGTTTTTTATCGTCTAGTATCTTCTTATGTATATGGTAAAACGTTTGTCTTGTTTAGTACAATAAAGACATAATCGTGCACAAACCGTAATAGAACAAATTAAGAGTACTGTTACAATACATTATTCGGGACAATATAGGGGTAAATGTCTACTTTTTCGACTCCGACGACGACGACGATTCAGCGAAGTCAGCACAGGCTGAGACACGCTGGGACATCTACCGTCGGATGGTCCGACGTGGTCCAATTTAGTTACCCGACTTCAGTACGTCTATCTTTTTCCGTCTCGACCCTAAGTTTACGTTTCCACAAACCGAAGTCTCCGCCATAGGAGTCAGAACGAGAAGATTCTTATGTAAATCCACTACTGCGGACCTCAGGTCAAAGAAGGTCGAGGCACCGAGACGTTCCAGGAACCCAGTCGACCTGTACAGTCCTCTCCCTCGGTCTTCGCGACCTCCCCCACCGAGAAACGTCGACTGGTCAAGGACCTCCCCGTTGAGGTCGGGCAATCGGACCCCTGGGCCATGACGGGTAGAAAGGTAACTACGACTCCCGGACCCGAGTGTCTACCTGTCGAAACCTCGTCTCGGGGGTCCCGGGAGTGACGTCCCGACTGAAAGAGGATTATATCTACCTCTTTGGTTCCAAGTCTCGTCCTTCCCCGAGGCGACGTGTACCTCCGTCCCGGTCTTAGCCCTACCCTAGGGTCGACCAAAGTGAGAGAGGAGGTGACCGACGGTTCAGTCAGTCAGTCAAGTCAGCGAGTCAGCACAGGCTGAGAAACGTTGGGGTACCTGACGTCGTGCGGTCCGGAGGGACAGGTAGTGGTTTAGGACCTCTAGTGAGTTTGAGTGCAGGTAGCTCAGCCACTACGGTAGGTCGGTAGAGTAGGAGACAGCAGGGGAAGATGAGGACGGGGGTTAGGGAGGGTCGTAGTCTCAGAAAAGGTTACTCAGTCGAGAAGCGTACTCCTCTGGTTTCGTGACCCCAAAGTCGCAATCGTAGTAAGGAAGGTTTCTTGTGGGTTCTGACTAGAGGAAATCTTGCCGACGGTTTGGGACAACGTTATAGAAAGGGGTAATTCATCTCCGCCTCGCCAAGGGGTCATCCCCTACCATTCCCGACTTTTACTGTCCCGTGTTGGAGAAGATTGAAGAATTTAGTCGGTACAGACTCCCACCGAGAACTTGAGGTTTGGATGGAACCTTATTTGTCCGAGTAGGTAAGGACTTCTTTATAGGTGTTTATGAGACCACAACTGTTCATCGTTCTCTACCCGTTCCTGACTCGACCGGGAGACTCCCGGTATCCCCGACCCAACGTGTGTTCTACGGTGTGAACCCGTAGAGTAGAGAGATAGATGGATAGAGAAAAAGAGAGACACAAAGAGAAGGTGGGGGAACGAGAGAGACAAGACAGTGGTGAGGGGTTGGGGTAGAGACCAAAATAATTATTTAGTGGATTGACGAGGACCCAATCTGTTTTGCTAATGTCGGTTAACTGGACATCACTGGAAAATCCGACGTCCCTCTCTGGAGGAAGACCCAAATAGTTTTTCCGGGGGTAAAAGGGACCACCCTCGTAGACTGAGTAGAGACCCCTGATTCCACTGTCGTGGTCCGAGTGACCTAGACCTCTGAAACAAGAGTCCACCCTAATTTCCTGACAGAGGATTTTAGGTTGGTGGGACGAGACGGTTCGACGGAGGATAGAGGCAGGAAAACCCGGAGAAACGGACAAAGAGAGACAGGGGGTAAAGAAGGAAACGAAGATACAGATAAAGTGAACCTAGAGAGGAGAGAGAGGGAAAGAAAAAGGGTAGTACAGAGGTACAGTAACAGACCTGGAGAGACACAGCGACATTATTAAATAGACAGAGACTAACTGAAGGGGGAGGTTGAGGGGGGATTCAGTAGCTCCTGAGATGACCGACTAACGGTCAATGGAGGGGGCGATAAAGGGAGAGTAGAAGGAGTAGAAACGGGAGAAAAAGGGAAGAGGAAAGGAGAGACGGGAGGGGGTCGGGTGACCCTCGATATCCTCGGTCCGGCGGACCCTGGACGCCTCCTCCCGGCTGACCGAGACCCCCACCCGTACACCAAAGCCAGTGTTCCGTCGTGCCGGAGGTGCACTCTGGGGACCCGGGCACCCCGTCGCTCGAGACGGCGAGGAGGGCACCGCAGACAGTCGGTCGCGGCGCTGTCCGGTACCACGTCAAACAGTGTGTAGAGAAAGTCTACACAACGGTCTCGGATCAAAAGGAAAACTCGGGTCACTGCCACGGCTCCTCGTGTCGTATCCTGACTTCTATTGTCTCTCGTGACGAAGGGGCGCGGGCCCAGAGCACACACGGAACACCCCGGGTCCCCCTGATCCGTGGGACCGTGTGAGGTCCCACTCCGGTACAGTCGAGAACCCGTCACTCTTCGGACTCAGGACGGTTCCGGACCGACCGACGGTTTCCTCACAGACGAGACCTGTGTTCGACTCTGGACCCTGGGTGCGATTCGACTCTCGTCAATGGGACCGGTACCATAGACGGGGTTCGTTTCGGGTCCGGACCGATGGTACTCCGACCGGTCGTTCGACGTCGGGCCCGGCCCGACCCCACTGACAGACGAGCCAGTCAGACGTCCCCGTGTCCGTGGGCGCGAGTCACGGACGTCCGGTGGGGAGAGGGGGTAGGGGGCGGTGGGGAGTGGTGGATTTCTGAAGAGAGGTTCTCTTGGAACCCCTCCGACCGGGCGTGTGGTTCCCGAACCAGTCCTTTGTCACGAGCTCTCTTTATGCCGTGACCCCCGTCCTCTGGACTCCGGCGGTCGAGTGACCTTGTCTAGTGCTGAAGTAGACTCGGAGTCACAGAGTAAATATTTGGATCTACAGGTGAGTGTCCGGTGACCGACTCCTTCATGTGTATGTCGGTGTGTCGTCTTCCCTGACAGTGATGCCAGTAGTACCGGTCTACAGGTAAGGGGAAAGAAAACCAGAATCGGACCGAGTCCTTGCACGTGGACCTTTGATGTAAAGGGTCGGAGGGAGCGTCCTTTCCCGTTTTTGAATCCCGTCTTCTCTGCAGTCTCAACATTCGTCTCACTACCCACGTAAAAGACCTGACGTGTGAATTTACCCTCGACAAACGGGTGGCAAAGGAGAAAGGAGAAGGGCCCCAGACCCGAGGGAAAAGACTCCTACTACTCGATCGAAGATACTACGTTTATCCCTGATGTATATTCCGGGTGGACATTACGTCCTCTGGACCCAAACTAGGGACCCAACCCTTCTAGGGGACCTCCTTCCGTACCACTGGGTGAGGTCATAAGAACGGACCTCTTAGGGGTGACTGTCACCTCGGACCATCCGATGTCAGGTACCCCAGTGTTTCTCAGTCTGTGTTGCCTCGCTGGATCGTGTCGTGGCGTGTTGTATCCCCGGCACTCCCGGTGTTCTGTTCTCGTCCGACCCGGGGACCTCCTCCACCACCTCGGCTCGACGGGTGGGGACCTAGTGGTGGTCGAGAGTGTACTTTTGGTATGGAGGACGGAACAAATTCGGAGACGATAGACCAGAATACCTTTGTCATCTTGGTTATCGGTATGATCACAAGTACGGTCCCTCATGATACCCCTGTAATTCTTCCTGTTACATCGAGATATTTATGTAGATACTTTACTAGAGATTCTGTATGACAACTTGCTTTTTACGTTCAACGTTTTTTTGTGTATCTGCACACTAAGGTAAATCCAATACACACTTATAGTATATGTGACTCTTTGTGTATCTAAAGATATACAGGTGTAAGTATGTACCTTTTCGTGTCTTTTTCCTATCTTTCCTATATACGATTGACTACTGTCTCGGTAAAGATGGTTCCCGAGATCTTAACCCAGGATCTCCCAGTTCACTTTTAATACTAACAAAGAAGTTTGGTGAGTATTACTCTACCGTCCGTGAATAAAAAGTCGGGGAAAAGTCGGTACCATCGAATACGAGAAATCACGTATCTTAAACTTGAACTGTGTAGGTGGTGGAGAGTAAGACTTCTTCAAGACTCCTGTGGGACCAATAGTTTACCCAAAGACGGGGTAGGGTGGGTCTGGAGGGAAAGACTGTCGGTTACGAGGTCCGGAAAGAAGGAGGTGAGGGAAACAATTTAAAGTGGAGGGGAATAAGTAAAAGGAGAGACAACTAGCACTTGAACCCTTTGTACACTCTCCGATTAGGGATAATATTCGAATCACGGACTATAGAGTCGACTACCGCAAATGGACGGGAAAACAGTTTAGAGTCATATGGGTCGGGATCCACATCTTCACGGTATCTCGTCCACATGTTATTTATAAGTTCCTTTGCCTTTGTTCCGACCTTGTGTAATCCTCTGCACTTCATCCGGTTTGTTTTCCTGTAGATGACATACTCAGGTGAATACACTCCATGGACCTTATCGGATTCTGTCTCTCTCTCTTGTTCCCACTGGTCTCGGACCCCCTCATCCCTCCCCCGTCAGTCTCAAATTACCCATGTCCAAGTCAAACCCTTCTATCTTTACAAGACTTCTACCTGTCACCGCTACCTATACGTTGTTACACTCATATGAATTACGGTGAGTTGACATGTGAATTTTTACCAAATTTCGTCCTTAAGAAGGTACATAAAGTGGAGTTAAAACTTTTAGTCCGTTTTTTTTTTTTTTTTTTTTCGTCTTCCCTTCCTTCTTCGTCTTCGGACACTACCTACTGTGAGACTCCTACCTCCCCCGAAGGGGTATCATGGGAAACCCTTTGTGGGTTTCGTGAAATGGTAACCGGGATTTTAAGAATCAGAATATTTAAAGGAAAGTTGGGTGTGACTCGATTTTTATTCACTATTTAACACCCCGAAATTTTAAAATGTAATTCACTTTTACAATGGAAGGTTTTGGTTTAATAACGACCCTACCTTCTTTCCTCCTTTTCTTCTACCAGTACCTTGAGAGTCCTGTCTCCCGTGAAATAAAAAAGAAATGAAATAAATAAAATTAACCTCCAATTAATAAAATGTTATGACATAACTAAAACGGTATGTAGTTGTACTTAGTCGGTGTCCATATGTGCACAAGGGGTAGGACTTGGGGGGAGGGTGGAGGGAGGGGTACGGTAGGGAGACTCAGCAGAGTCACGTGGTCGGGGTTCGTAAGTCATAGTACGTAGCTTGGACCTGACCACTAAGTAAAGTATATACTATAATATGTACAAAGTTACGGTAAGAGGGTTTAGTAGGGTGGGAGAGGGAGAGGTAGTCTCAGGTTTTCTGACAAGATATGTAGACACAGAGAAAACGACAGAGCGTATGTCCCAATAGCAATGGTAGAAGGATTTAAGGTATATATACGCAATCCTATGACATAACCACAAAAAGAAAGACCGAATGAAGTGAGACATATTATCCAAGGTCAAATAGGTGGAGTAATCTTGACTAAGTTTAGATAAGAAAAATTACTGACTCATTATGAGGTAACACATATACATGGTGTCGAAAGAATAGGTAAGTAGACGACTACCTGTAGACCCAACGAAGGTACAGGACCGATAATATTTGTCACGACGTTACTTGTAACCCTATGTGCACAGAGAAAGTTAAGACCAAAGAAGTCACNTAAGTTTAGATAAGAAAAATTACTGACTCATTTTGAGGTAACACACATACATGGTGTCGAAAGAATAGGTAAGTAGACGACTACCTGTAGACCCAACGAAGGTACAGGACCGATAATATTTGTCACGACGTTACTTGTAACCCTATGTGCACAGAGAAAGTTAAGACCAAAGAAGTCACACATACGGGTCGTCACCCTAACGACCCAGTATTCCGTCAAGATAAAGGTCAAAAAATTCCTTAGTGGTGTGACAAGAGGTATCACCAACATGATCAAACGTAAGGGTGGTTGTCACATTCTCCCAAGGAAAAAGAGGTGTAGGAGAGGTCGTAAATAACGAACATCTGGAAACTTAGTGTCGGTAAAACTGACCGTACTTTACCATGGACTAACACCAAAACTAAACGAAAAGAGACTATTACTCACTATAACTCGTAGAAAAGTACACAATCAATCGGTAGACACACAGAAGAAACCTCTTTACAGATAAATTAAGACACTGGGTAAAAAACTAACCCAGTAAATAAAAAGACCTTAACTCGACGTCCTCAACGAACATATACAAACTCTAATCGACAAACAGTCAACGAAGTAAACGATAATAAAAGAGGGTAAGACTTTCAACAGAAAAGTGGAACGAATATCAAAGGAAACAACACGTCTTCGAAAATTCAAATTAATCTAGGGTAAACAAATAAAAACGAAAATAAAGGTTATAAGACTCTCCACCCAGTATCTCCTAGGACGACACTATATACAGCCTCTCACAAAACGGATACAAGAGGAGATGCTCAAAATATCAAAGACTAGAATGTAAATCTAGAAATTAGGTAAAACTCAAATAAAAACACATACCACAATCTTTCACAAGATCAAAGTAAGAAAATGTTCACCAACTGGTCAAAAGGGTCGTGGTGAACAATTTCTCTAACAGACATTAGGTAACATATAAGAACGGCGGAAACAGTTTCTATTCCACAGGTATCCACGTACCTAAATAGAGACCCGAAAGATAAAACAAGGTAACTAGATATAAAGACAGAAACACGGTCATGGTATGACAGAACTACTGACACCAGTCTTTTAACGATCTCGATTAATTACTTATATCATTTCAACGTCCTATATTTTAGTTATGTGTCTTTAGGGAACGTAAGGATATGTGATTATTACTCCTTTATCTTTCTCTTTAATTCCTTTGTTAAGGTAAGTGGTAACGTTACCTTTCTTTTTTTATGAATCCTTATATAGATGGATTTCTTTGATTTCTTGATATCTATCTTTTGATATTTTGTGACCACTTTCTTTAGTTTCTCCTGTGATTATCTACCTCTTTATATGGTACAAGTACCTAGCCTTCTTAATTATATCACTTATACTCATATGATGGGTTTCGTTAAATATCTAAATTACGTTAGGAATAGTTCGATGGTTACCATAAAAAGTGTCTAGATCTTGTTTATTAAAGTGTTAAACATACCTTTATGTTTTTTGGAGTTTATCGGTTTCGTCAGAACTCTTTCTTCTTACCTTGACCTCCTTAGTTGGACGGACTGAAGTCCGAGATGATGTTTGGGTGTCTCCCGTGAAATTTTCCGTAAAATTCCTCCGACCTACAGTTCATAAATCTACTTCCAACTCTTCACCGTTACTTAAATCGTTAATCCTCCAGTCTTCACCGGAAAGGACATATCCGGGGACCACGTCGCCCACGTTTTTGGACCAAAGTTACCTAATATTATCAGTCACTGGAGAGTGTATGTGGTATGTGTGAGGTTTCTAACACCACACTATGAATTCCATGAAACAATTAATTTTTTTCGACAATGTCTTGATATAGATATATAGATATAGAAATATATATATATATGTGTGTGTATAAATATGATATTATATATAATATATATATAAATTATGATATATATCTCATACTAAAATTAATCCCATTTTAGTTTTGTCATTGTTTCTGATCTCCTTTGTATAGTTTTATCCTTGGTAACACAAAAATCATAGGAAATAGAAGAAAGAGATAAATATTTAAATTAGATCACTTGTACACAATGAAAATATTGTTGTCTATTTTTAGGTACGGAACCACCTCGATGTAATGTTACCACCCCTAACCCGGTATGTATTTATTTGTTACACAGGCAACCACTATTGTGTCTTCTTTTTATTTCGTGACCCTCCCCAATCCCTCACTTCCCGTCTCCCCAACAAATCATCTCCCACAAGTCCCTTCACTGTCCGTCGCCTCTGGTCTTTTTCACCTCCCCCGTTCAGAGCACCTATATACCCTCTTTCTATGCTGCATTAGCTGCTACACTTATCAAATACAGGTTCGTATAAGAGACGTTGTAATCAACACTATCACTCTACAATCTTTGTTGGAGTTCCTACTCATTTTCCCCGTATCAATTTACTTTGTGCCGTACACGTATAGCGCCTAATAGGATGTTTTATTTTGGTGTCTTTCAGTGTCGGTGGAAAGTGTAAGTATTCTGACTAGACTACTATCTAGTCTCTGTCGGTGTCAGTGGGTCCTCTCCTCACGAGTCTTAGTGACGACCCGTTCCGTACAGAACGAATCCTGAACCACGAAAGTAACGGTTCCCGAACCCAAGTTAAGGAGAAACCCCCTGATTCTAGGACGTTCGACTTATCACTCCGGTTTATTATTATTATTTAATTTTTTTTAAAAAAAATTACCCGTTTCGTTTGGTGTGAGTGAATACTACGACTTTTCGACCTTCACCAGATTTACAAGTTGACTATCCATAAATTTATATTTAGGTACACTAAATATAATTAATGTAATTTAGTGTAATTTAGGTACATTACTCTACCCGAAGGGACTACCGAGTCGTCCATTTCTTATGTGGACGTTGCGTCCTTCACGACCTCTGAACCCAAGCTAGGGACCCAGTCCTTCTAGGAGACCTCTTCTTGTACCGTTGGGTGAGGTCATAAGAACGGATCTTTTAAAGTACCGGTCTCCTCGGACCACCCGGTGTCAAGGACCTCAACGTTTCTCAGCCTGTACTGACTCCTGACTCGTGTATACTACTTTATGAAATTTTCATACAAAAAATTCAAGAAAAATTAATATATCCCTTTACGATTGCTATACAATTCATGTTTTTCTCTAGTTGTCCGTTTTTAACATATCAAAACATGTCATAGTACTTCTTTTCCTATTCATGAGAATCCCTTTACACTTTACTTACAAAAGTTTGACAATAAGTATCGACGGAGACCGATTCTTATTTCCATCCGTTACCGTGGGGTGAGGTCATGAGAACGGACCTTTTAGAGTACCCGTCTCCTCGGACCATCCGACGTCAGGTATCCCAACGATTCTCAGTCTGTGCTGACTTGCTGAAGGGAAAGTGAAAAGTGAAAGTACGTAACCTCTTCCTTTTCCGTTGGGTGAGGTCACAAGAACGGACCTCTTAGGGTCCCTGCCCCTTCGGACCACCCAACGACCGACACCCCAGCGTGTCTCAGTCTGTGCTGACTCCGTTGAATCGTCGTCGTCGTCGTCACAAAAATAATCCAAAGGAAATCTGAAGAAATGAGAAAGAACTTGAAATGTTCGAAATTTTGTATAATGTTTACGCGTATAATATCTCGTGTATAATCAAGCTATTGATATTTTTATTATGTTAATTTTTTGATGAGAGACCCCTCTTTTGTCTTACTTGTGGATACATTTTCATTTCCATTATTCACATCTTATAAGAAAAAATTCTAAAAAAAAAGTACAACTGGTAAAAATTTAAGAAATTAAACAATGTTATAACGAAGACAAAATACAAAACATAAAAACCGGTGCTCCGTACACCCTAGAGTCGAGGGGTCGGTCCCCAACTTGGGTGTGGGAGACGTAACTTCCGTTACAGAATTGATGACTGGACGGTCCCTTCAGGGATCTTGTAAGAAAACTATTTTGATCAAGAGTTTAATAAAACATTGGTCTACCGTTTTGTTTCCGGGTCAAGAGTCCCACTTTAATACTAAGTAAGAATCGATAACAAAAAACAAACACAAGATTCACCACCCTCTCTAAACTGGACCAAGGATCGGAAACTTATTTCGTGGTCATTTCTCTTTCATCAACTTTTATGTCCTGCCTTCTCGATACTCACTTCCATCCGGAAAAAGTTGAGTGTTACTTTTACAGAGGTGACTATTTCTTTACAGTGGGACCTGGGATTGTCTTCTTGACCCGTATGTGGGCTGACACTCCTCATTCAGAACCGTCACGACTCTTTGTGTATACTCCGACGGGGACGAGAGGACAACGTTGTTGTAGACTGGTCACCATTTCTTAGGTGGACGGCTACACTTTCTGTGCGTTCTCTGCACCTAAGTTAGGGACCCAGTCCTTCTCGGGGACTTTATCCTTTACCGTTGGACGAGGTCAGAAGAACGGACCTTTTAAGGTACCTATCTTCTCGGGCCGTCCGATGTCGGGTTCCTTAACGTTTCTTCACCTGTGTTGACTCGTACGTTCGTGTGCATCGTATTACTAATACTCTTAGACATGAACACGATTTTAAGTATCGTGTTCACCCTTTTTCGTGTGGTTACCTTCCTTTCCGTTAAAATCACGTACTCGTAAATTTGTTATTTTACTTATTAATTTATTTATTGGACCTTTTCTCTATTGTATAGTCACCGACCGTCCTCAACTACCACCCTACTGATATTTCTTGGTCGTTCTCCCTTAAACCACTCCCCCCTCCCGTCCACTGTCTTTGTAAAAAGCAGAACTGATACCACCACCGAGTAACCTTTTCTGAGACTACGACCCTCCCTAACCCCCGTCCTCCTCTTCCCCTGCTGTCTCCTCCTCTATCGACCTACCGTAGTGACTGAGCTACCTGCACTCAGACTCACTTGAGACCCTCAACCACTACCTGTCCCTCCGGACCGCACGACGGTAAGTACCCCAGTGTTTCTCAGTCTGTACTGACTCGTTGACTTTACTTGACTTGACTACCACCACCAATGTACAGTTTCGTAAACAGTCTTGAGTAGTTGGATATGTGGTTTCTCATTTAAAATGACATACATGTAATTTTTCGTTCATTCATTTTAAAATTTCGAAATTATTTTTCAAAAAAATTGACCTAGTCCCCGTGTATTCACAAGGGTCTAGATCTAAAATGGTCACGGAACTTCTTTTTTTGATTCGGTTACCTTACTTCAGTTGATTAGTTTAAGTTTTCTCTTCTTCGGAAAACAAAAGGTAACACAATATCGTTATGGGTTGTTTGTCTCTGAAGAATAGAATCCCTATCCAAAACTTTAAATTTTTTGATTTTATACGGAATCCTCGTAAGTTCTACTTTTTTTGGTCAACTTGGAGTTTAAAAAGTTTTCGTGGTATGTAGTCCTTTTTTTTATCTCGAAAAAAAAACAAAAGTTTCTTAGAACTACCCTTCCCTTTTCACTTCGGGTTCTTAAACAATGGATGGGTTAAACAAAAAAGTGACCTTCCCGTTGTGTTTCTGTCAACGTTTAAACATTCGGAGTCTTTTATATAGTGGGTGTTCAAGAACGATCTTTTTTGCTATAAAGTTCTGTGAACAATCAGGAGACTCTCTACTTAGTTTTACCTCTTAAGTTCTTTCCTTTACTTTATCATGTTTTCTTAATCCCTGTTTGAAATTTTAGTTAATTTTGGAGTTTATGTCAACTGTTTAATTAGGGTTTTTTTCGTTGTCAAGAAGTTTCCTCTTAAAAAAAGTTTATTGACTCTTTTAATTTGATCTAACAATTCGAGACTAATTTAATTGTGTGGATTTTTCACTTATATCCACATTTTTAAGTTTCATGTTATGTTCGGTGATGTAAGTTGTCAGATGGTTCTCTTGTTAAGAGACATTAAATGATCCGAACTGTAGTAAATTACACTCCGTCAGACTACTATATTAGGTCGTGAAGTTACAGTTTAAGAATTTTCTAGATGAATTACAAACCATTGTCAAAGAGTTCCTTTCGATACTGTTTGTGTCAGTCGACTAATTTTTCGTCTCTGTAGTGAAACTCGAGGATAATACATGGACAGACACGACCTACCCCGGTCGTAAGGTCCGACACGACACACCAGTCAACACAGGGCTGAGAAACGCTGGGGTACCTGACGTCGGGTGGTCCGAGGAGACAGGTACCCTAAGAGGTCCGTTCTGATGACGTCACCCAATGGTGAAGGAAGAGGTCCCGTAGAAGGACTGGGTCCCTAGTTTGGACACAGAGAACCCAGAGGACAAGCCGTCTCTCGTTGATGTTCCTTCCGTCTCGGGAAACTATCTCTCGACCCTGATGGGACCTTCTCGAGACAGGGTCTGTAACACCCCTCGGGTACTCCCAAATACTCCACCCCGACCCCATTCTCTACATACGAATTTATAATCTCCGACCTCCTTCTCCCTTGTCGTGGTTGTTGTAAAGTTTGGGAGATCCAGTTACCGTCTCTCAACCCCCACCCCACTCTCCGAATATCCTTGTTCCTGCAACCGTTTCCACCGTCTTAGCCCTTCCGAGTGTCTCAGTATCCTGGACCCGAGGTGGACCTTCCCACTCGAGGTGTTCCCGCCGCCTCTAGGGGCCCCCTCCTAGGACGTAGTGTCGTTGAGAGATCCCGAACACTTCCACTTCCCACTTTCAATGACTGGTCGGCAGACATTTCTGACTAATGTGGTCCCTTGGTGGAAGTATATGTTGTGAGACGTCTCCAAACTTTCCTGAGCCGTTGTTTGAATCTTGTCCTAAAATTTAACTTGGTATACTTTAACGACAAAACATGAAAATATTTTGCCAGTGTGTAGTCGTTTAAGTATGCCGAGTGAGGTTATATATCACACCAGAGAGAAACAAATGTTCCTTTCCTTTTTCGTTCACACGTACAAGTTCATGTGCTCCTATTGTCCCTTGTGACCTCGTCCCCATCTTGACTCACCCGACCCCTCCACCCTCGAAAATAAAAGTGAAAGTGTCGTATGAAGATATCCCGACTTAAAGTAGTGATAAGTATACCACTAAAAAAATTTACTTCCCTTTAATTAATTTATACTTCCAACTTAATTCCTACAAAATTGGGAGTTCCGACTGGACCAAGACTAGAACCAAAATATACGTTACATCCTGGAGTCAGTGAATAAAGGAGAAAACACTTTACTCCCCCAACTAATCCAGTCACTCAGGGTTTGTATCTGTCTGTGTTTACTTTTAGAGAATCTCTGGAAACTTTTTTTATTTTTCTTCTTTCTTCCCGTCTTCAAGATTTTTCTGTAAAGATGTTTCTTCTGTATGTGTACCGGTTTTCCGTGTACCTTTCTGTGAGTCGTAGTGATTAACGATTTCTTTACGTTTAGTCACGATGTCATTTCATGGTGGAGTGTGACCAGTCTTACCGTAGTAGGTCTTCAGATGTTTATTGTTTACGACCTTTCCCAGACCTCTTTTCCCTTAGGACACTATGACAACCACCGTTACACTTCAACCATGTGGGTAATATCCCTTGTCTTACTTCCGAGGAATTTTTTGATTTTTGTCTCGATAGTGTACTAAGTCGTTAGGGTAAGAACCATGTTTATAGGGTGAAACCCCGTATATAGGTCTCTTTTTTTTATCAAGTTTTTCTATGTGCGTGGAGTCACAAGTAACGTTACGACAAATGTTATCGGTTCTGTACCCTCGTTGGATTTGCAGGTCACTTCCTACTTACCTATTTCTTCTACAACATGTACATATGTTATCTTATAAGTCGAGTCAAGTCAGGTCAGCGAGTCAACACAGGCTGAGAAACACCGGGGTACTTAGAGTCGTGCGGTCCGGAGGGACAGGTAGTGGTTGAGGACCTCAAGTGAGTCTAAGTGCAGGTAGCTCAGTCACTACGGTAGGTCGGTAGAGTAGGAGACAGCAGGGGAAGAAGAGGACGGGGGTTAGGGAGGGTCGTAGTCTCCGAAAAGGTTACTCAGTTGAGAAGCGTACTCCACCGGTTTCATGACCTCGAAGTCGACATCGTAGTAAGGAAGGTTTCTTTAGGGTCCCGACTAGAGGAAGTCTTACCTGACCAACCTAGAGGAACGTCAGGTTCCCTGAGAGTTCTCAGAAGAGGTTGTGGTGTCAAGTTTTCGTAGTTAAGAAGCCG
>SJYO01034137.1:64993274-65148806 GCA_006410555.1 Capra ibex | reverse complement strand
TGATCTGCCTGGAATCAGCCGTTTCATTACAGAGACGAAAACTTATACGATAGATCCAACCAGTATTGAAAAGAAGGTTCCTCATTCGCAGAAAATTAAAGTACCGACGTCAGTGGTAGACGTCACTAAAACCTTTTTGTATTTCAGACTGTGACAAAGCTGACAAAGGGGTAGATAAACGGTACTTCACTACCCTGGTCTACGGTACTAAAAGCAAAAGACTTACAACTCGAAATTGTTATCTTATAATGAGGCAGTATCTTTCCTTACTTTATTACGATAGACGTTGTCATACTTACCTGGATCTTTAATCGTATGGTTCACTTCATTCGGTCTCTTTCTGTTTATAGTATACTATAGAGAATGTACACCTTAGAATTTTTCCCCCTATGTTTACTTGAATAAATGTTTTGTCTTCATCTAAGTGTCTGTGTCTTTCGTTTGAATGCCAATGGTTTCCCCTCTTCCCCTCTCCCTATTAATCCTCAAACCCTAAGTTTATATGCACGGTGACATATTTTATCTAGTGATTGTTCCTGGATGACATGTCGTGTCCCTTGATATGAGTCATAGAACATTTTTGGATATTGCCTTCTCTTACAATTTTTTTAATACAGATATATTTATCTATACTATAGGACCCACCGAGTCGTCATTTCTTTGACGGACATTATATCCTATACACCCAAGTAGGGACCCAACCCTCCTAGGGGATCTCTTCCCGTACTTTTGGGTGAGGTTATAAGAACGGACCTCTTAGGGGTATCTGACTCCTCGGACCACCCGATCTCAAGTATTCCAGCGTTTCTCGACCTGTACTGACTTCGTTGAATCGTGTGTGTGCATGTGTGTATATATGTATTGACTTAGTGAAATGACATGTAGACTTTGGTTGTGTCGTAAGATATAGTTGACATAAAGTTAATTTTTTTTTTTCCGAAAATTTACGGCTTTTTTTTTCCTTTTTTTAGTCGTACGGACCGTTCGACGTAAGACTGGACCGGAAGGAGTCCACTGACTATTAGTTGGTCCTTTGGGGACCGGTCTTCTGCGGTATTAAAAGGAAGGTCGGAATTGTAATGACATAAGGTAGAGTCGACAAAGGAAGAAACTCAAATCACGGTTGGGTTATTCTGTAAGATGAGGTATAGTGACTTCACAGAATTTTTTTGGGAAGATCGTGGGTCAAGGAAGTCGTTTCTTCTTGACCTCGGTCTTTCCCCCCTTTTACAAAAATTACGACGAGTTTACGAACTTTACCTAATTCGTAAACCAAAATGAACCTAATAATAAAAAAAGGTACTTATATTTGGTAAAACGTAAAACCTTAGGAAAACGTTTGTCTCGTCAAACAGAAACACAAACGAGTAAATTTTTGTTTATAAACGGACGGTTCGTTTATGACAGAGAATCCTACACGATAATTATCCTATTAATCCGTCGGTCATTACTTTTCCTAACGACCATTAATACCGTTCTAAACAAAACCGTAAACTTCCGTCGTTACCTCCGACCTCACGATTTTAGATGGAATCTCAATTAATCATGTTAATCTTGTGTGGACTTTTTATCGGGTCGATTACTTGTGAAGTGAGATGAAAATTTCACTGTCGTGAGTCACCAAGGGATCTGACGGACCCGCTAGAGTCGGAACTACAAAGGTTGTTCTGTCCCTTGACACCTGTACGGTCTCTCGAACTTAACCGGGTCCGAGTCAAAAGTTTTCTGGAGTGACAAATACTCGAGAAAGGAGGGTAGAGATGAGTAGGGTACAAGACAAGTTTTCGTTCAAAGGGACATAAAATAATAAACTCAAAGTAGTATTGGGAAACTTATATACACTCCAAACCCAAAAATTCCCTCCCACAAAGGACGGTAAATGCCCTATTCCTTCGACTCCTGGTCTCTACGGGTCCCAAACGTGTTCCAGTCTCCTTAACCACTCCAGTCTCCAGTGTCTTATCCAGATTCATTTTAATCTCTTACTGAGTCTTCTTTCGTCAAAAGATTAAGGACAACCCCAAGGGTGTAGACGTGTTTTACGGTCTGAACGACTCAGGAGAAGTTTCATCCGTGGTAGGTTGAACGGTGGGGCCAACTGTAGGGATATTGTCCAATTCTAAGGTTTTATTAATATTTAGTAAGACGAGTCCTTTCTAAGAGTGTACATGGGAAGAGGGCGAGGGAACGACCGGAAGAGAGAGGGCACCGAGAAAGCGTCCCTCCAAACAGAGATGCTCGACCTCGTACACACCCACGAGACCCGGACCTCCCGTGTGACCGACCGCCCACACACAGACGCACTTGCGACCCCCGACCGGTACCCTTGCATGTGTGTGTAAGAGTCCCCTTCTCGTAGGCACTCCACTTCTCTTCTGTCTTTGACAGTCGAATAGATTCCTTTCGAGACGTTTTATACCACTGAATAAGTTGGAGAATTTTTAGAATCGATGAAGTAGGGGCTTTACCCTGCTCTTGACCGTAGGTGACACTTCCAAACAGTAATTCCTATGTCACTCTTTTTCACACTGCGTACGGGTCGGGTGGCAGTGGTGGGACCAATACCGATCCTGACTCCGACGACATCTCGGAGGAAAGACGACTGGGACACATCCCACCCAGTGTGTGACTGTAACAGAGTAGGTCTGGAGACCCCGTCAAACCACGCTGTCACTCCTTTCCTCGCGACCTTCGAGATCCCTCTAGTGCGGGAAGAATCTAGGTACCTGGGAACAGAGATACGTCCCGTTTAGGTTTTAGTCTTAGGACGGTCCTGTTTACGTCTTCGAGTCCGGACTCTAAAGTTCAGTAGACGTGACATAGAAGATCTTAGAAATGGGAGGGAACGTTTACTGTTGTCGGGGATTGTCAAGTGGTCCCCGACGTGTGTACGAGCGTCCGTGTCGTAAGCAACAAGAGCCGCAGAGGTACTTCCTTGAGAGTCGTAGAAAAATTCTTACTCCTTAGGCTCCGAGTCTCTCCAATCCATTGTACAGGATGCGGTGTGTCAGACAGTTCCTAGTCCGGTCCTAACTCGGACTCGGCTCACCGGGGTTCGGGTCGGAGAAAATGGGGTATGTTTCAACACATAACAGGTACTAGGTTTGAGAGGACGACTCTTAGACTCCTAAATCCCCAGTGATACTCCTGAAAGGACCCTTAACAGTCTGGAGACCTGGTGAGGTACTGATAATTGTTATCTTTAGTACCCCTGCCCTGAACATAAGACATTTGATTTGAGTTTCTTCTGATGGTGAGTGTATTTTCGACTTTAAATACAGGGGACGTTATCGATCTAAACGTGACTAATTAATCTTTTAACGTAAATATATTGGGAAATTAGACATGAATACACAGTGATTCCCACGTCACTCGACCCGTCCCTTAATGTAGGTCTAATCGAAACTAGGTATTCGTCGGACCTAACCTCGACGAAAGACACGACTTTCCCTTCTTAGTTTCCCTAAACCCCGTCCCTAGGGATCACTCTTGAGATGGGAGAGAGGACAGAACCTGGGTTACTCAAGTCCCGGAAGCTCTCAAGGGGTGATTTTGGGTGTACCGGAGGAACTAGTTTTGTTCTCCACTCTAATGGGTTTCTCGATTAAAGGTCGACTCAAACCGGGAACCGAAGGATTTGTTTTAACCATAATAAGAAGAGTTGCACACAAACCGTTCTAATTTCTAGGCAGTTGGACGTGTCGAATTAAATTCGACAGGACCTTCGTCTGGTACAGGAGGGTCTCACCCCCTTCCCTTCACCCTCCCGGGTCCTGTACTTTAGCACAAATAACTTAATCTTTCTGGGAATTACCTATTCCCCATGACTACCTCCTTAGAACAAAACTCCTTCAATGAACTAGAGTTTTTAGTAAACTTTCGTAAAGTCAACACTAAAAGTAAAAGAAGAAAAATTTCAACCTAGTTGTCTACCCCCACCTACCCCTTCTACGTCGACTCTCCCAGTCAAGAGAAGAAGTCGCACCCTCCGTCAGACTGAGACCTCGACAAACCACACCCTCACTTACTCGTTGTAGCATCCAATGTCTACCCCAGCCCCTCCCAGATCGTTCCGAGTCTCCATGACACCCCTCCTTCCGTTGTACCGACCTCAAACTGGGGTCCCGTTCCTCGGAGGGTGAGAAGGTCGACAACAGTCCTTCGAGTTAAGGAAAACAGATCACCCCGGTATTCAACAACTGGAACCGGTCTGACAATAGGAGCGACCCGGACGGGAAGTAGTCAATACTACTTCCCTCACCTGACTTACTGAGTACTCCGAATAAGGTCGAGATTATAAGACTAGAATATTCGTAGAGGTACCTAAAGTATCGGTTAGTCTTGTCGTCAAAGGGCTTGAGGGGTTACGAGGTATCGCCCTCATCTTGTAACACCAAATTTTCGCGCACAAGACGTCAGTCGGACGTCCCCTCTTTAGGTCGAACCGAGTGAGAGAATTCGAGGAATTGGAAACGAGACAAAGGGAGGAGGCATTAAACGTGACCATCGTCGTCGTGGACGTAGTGTCTCTACTTCACTCTTCATCTACTCATTTATCCCCGTTTCGACGATGTTGTCATGGACCCCGGGTCGTCCATGAACTATTGCCGTCGACACTAGTAGTGGGAGAACTGTGTCTGGTGTCGGGGGGAGCGTGGTCCACGGTGAGTGACCCCGGACTTGCGTGTGTGGAACCTATCAAGGATCCAACGAGACGTTGAACTGTACCCGACGGACCCGGTCCAAAGGGCCTCCTGTACGGTCCGAGAGTGGTTCCTCCACAACTTACCTGTCAGACGTCGCATACCGGGTCTTCGTACTCGCCGTAGGCAAAGATGGGACTCCGGTACATGAGGTGAAAGAGAACAGACCAGGAAGTCCCTTCTACCTTTGGTTTCTAAGAGGGGCGTGGGTCGTAAGGGCTAGAGTGAGCGTGGGCGTGCGGGAGAAAAGAACACGTAAAATGGTCGTTCACGCGTGAGATACGAAAGGTTCCCCGGGTCGCCGCGAAGGTTCAACCTTTTGTTCGACCGCAGAGCATCGTCGCCTCAAAGGACCCCATCCACCCTCGTCCCACCACGATACCCTTCTCGGGGTCCCGTCCTCTGTCTCCTGCCCCCTACCCCGAAGACGAGGTGGATGAGCGAGACAGACCCGGAGGGACAGGGACAGACACGTCAATCGATATTACCCAATGTAAAGGATTCCACACAAGTCGTCCTGTAGTCAGGGTTTTTACGAGACAGTCCCCCTCTTTTTGTTCAGACGGGATATACACACACACACACACACACACACACACACACATAAATATACACCCGAAGGGTTCACCGAGTCACCATTTCTTAGACGGGCGGTTACGTCTGCAACGTCCTCTAGGAACCCAGTCCTTCTAGGGGACCTCCTCCTTTACTTTGGGTGAGGTCATAAGAACGGACCCTTTAGGGTACCTGTCTCCTCGGACCGTCCGATGTCAGACACCTCCCAGTGTTTTCTCAGCTTGTGCTGAATCGATGATTTGTTATTGTTGTTGTTACATACACATATACATAACCCAACCGTTTTTACAAACATTCTACTACCTTTTTGGGTTTGGTTGTAAAACCGGTTGGGTTACACACACACACACACACGCACACACACACACACGTACGAGTCAGTGATTCAGCACAGGATGAGAAAAGCTGGGACACCTGAACTTTAACCCAACTTGGGCTCAGAGGAGGGACCGTCCACCTAAGAAACGGTGACTCGGGGGACCCCTCGGGTGTATACACATCTATAACCCTTTACACCGACAATATAGGGGAGGCACTACGACTCGTTTCGAGTAATCATACAATTTCCGGGACTCTCCAAGATGTCCTATTTTTGTTTTCACAAATCAAAGTGAAATGGAGCCCCAAGTGATCTCGAAGACGGTTCTCAAGAGAAAGCTACACTGAGGAGGGGGAAGGAACCGGAGGATACCCTAATCTGCCTCGAGAGACTTGGAAGGACCGAGGTCGTCGGACACAGAGGAGGGGGTCCTTTGTTATCTATTTGTACGTTCTACGTCGACAGGGTTCTTCATAAAGTTACAGGAGTAAAGAACCGGGTTCCCTCTTTTTCTCTTTTGGTTTTGGTGCACTGATGGGAACGTGTGACAGTAGTTTCCTGGGGTACCGGGGGACTGGGTCCCGTAGTACCTCTGTCCGCTCTCCCTCAAGTTCCTTTTCAGTGCTTCGGGTCGCACTCAGTGGGTGGTACTCATTTATTTAGTCCCCCGGTGGGAGCTTCGTCCAACACAACGCAACAAACTCGTTCCGACGATCTGTAGACCTACAAAGACAGTCGGGGGTGGGGAGGACAACGGTATTTAAATTCGATTAGGACACCCCGGCTCCTAGTATTCTCATTAGGAGTGTAGACACACCCGAAAAGTCGAAAACTTTCGAGTAAGTGTCGTAATAGAGTAATCGAGAGGAGTCACGGATACCCTCCCGGAGTCTCTACTAGTAGGGGTAAACCGTCTCTTCTACGACGTTAAGTCTCTTCCTTTCACTGAAAGTGTTCCAGTGTGTCGTTCTGTCATCTCCCGATTCTGATTAAGTGGACAGAGGACCAGGGGTCGGGTCCCGAGAGGTTGGTCGTGTCGTACTGGTAGTGTCTCTTGCGAGTCTCCGTCTGAGGTAGAGGGACGATGGTATACTCTTACCTTACATCCATCTTTCGTTGTCGTCACCCTAGTCTGCCGGGCCCAAGTGTAGGGACGGGTCGAAGATCCAGTAGTTTGGAGTCTGTCACACGAGCTCGAGAGACGCAGTCGAGGAGTCGGGTTTCGTCCCTTCTGTGAGACGAAACACGGTGGACGAAGTAGACGAGAGGTAGACAGAGGAGAAGAATATTCCTGAGGGGCAGACACCCTTTGACAAGAAGGGCGTTGAGATTGGTACGTCAAGACTTTCTTGCCCAGGTAGTGTCACCAGGGTGGACAGACCGAATGTCCTCACCCGTGTGTTGGGTCGGTCCAGTTGACCCCCGGGGAAACTCTCATAAAAGTTTTACTTTATTTCCTTCCATGGGAAAGGGAAAGACCCCCATTTCGACTCTTCTACACTGGGGTGGGAATACCTCCTTTGACCGGACTCTGTGACTTCGACCACACGTCTCCCTTCGTGAATCTCTACCCCTCTTTCTGACCCTACGTTAGTTGCGGCTCCGGGACTCCGGGGACGGGAAGGGGATCCACCCAGTGTACTCGGACACTTTATGGATACGTCGGGGAGGTAGGTCGAAGATTCTAGATCTGACATGACTTACACATCGTTTACCTTTAATGGGGGGTGTAGTAAGCGAACCTCCCCGGGATGACCGAATTTACGACCCTTTTGTCCGTCGATACATCCTCCGGTGGTTTATCGTAAGGTATATGATTCGTTTTCTAAAATCAACGAGTTGGAAACATCTGAGGATCTTCGAGTCTCGAATTTCCTTAAAATTCTGACCTCAGGACTGGAAAGAAAAATTGTATTTCCACTCTTTTAGGTAGGATACACGGACCTACAACCTGGGATCCCCGGAGTCGATCAATCTTTCAGAGTCCTGTGTCCTTAGGGCTTAGGACCCAAGAGGAGGTAGACGACTAGTGTGTGAAGTTCCTCTTCTCCGCTCTTTTCCTGACCCACTACACTTGTATGGACCTACGAGACGAAAAGAGTCTTTCCCAACATTCCTAGTTCGGTCTAATATAGTGTCCACTGATACTTTCCTAAATAGCTTCAGATTCGTGGTGACTTTTGTTCTCTAATAACAATAATACCTTAACGTCTGAGTTCTAAGGGATGTGTACTTGAGACTGAAAGGGGTCCCTTAATCATCATGTGGTCTGACACGCGTTTCCCGCCTCCTCCGTCAATCTTTTGACTCCGTTTAGTGGAGGGTCGCTCGGTAGTCGAGTCAGGGGACGGAGAAGACGGGAGATTGGGGCATCGGGAGGTCAACGGACCTGAGTCCCGTTTACGCACCGTCTGGTTGTCAGGACCACACAGACCCTGACTCCCTAAAGGACTCAATTCTCGACAGACCGTTCTGAGTGATTGTGGACAAGAGTCCAGGAAAATATAAAGACACAGGGGACGGGACTCGGTGACATAAGTGAGAGTACGGTCTCAGACCGTTCACGAAGTCAAGTCAAGTCAAGTAAAGTCAGCGAGCCAGTACAGGTCGAGAAACGCTGGGGTACTTAGCGTCGTGCGGTCCGGAGGGACAGGTAGTGGTTGAGGGCCTCAAGTGGGCTTGAGTACAGGTAGCTCAGTCACTACGGTAGGTCGGTAGAGTAGGAGACAGCAGGGGAAGAGGAGGACGGGGATTAGGGAGGGTCGTAGTCCTAGAAAAGGTTAATCGAGTTGAGTCTTTGTCGGGATCGGACACGGAGACAGGCACCAAGACTTGGAAAAAAAAAAAAAAAAAAAATCGTGTGACTCTGTTCCAATCAAGAGGATTGTGACCCTAAGAACGACAAAGTAGTTCCGAGTCAAGTTAAGTCAACGAGTCAGTACAGGCTGAGAAACACTGGGGTACCTGACGTAGTACGGTCCGAAGGGACAGGTAGTTGTTGAGAGCCTCGAGTGAGTTTGAGTACAGGTAGCTAGTTCAACCACTACGGTAGGTTGGTAGAGTAGGACAACGAGGGAAGAGGAGGGTGGAAGTTAGAAAGGGTCGTAGTCCCAGAAAGGGTTACTCAGTCAAGAAACGTAGTCTGCCTGTTTCATAACCTCGAAGTCGAAATCGTAGTCAGGAAGGTTACTCATAAGTCCTGACTAAAGGAAATCCTAACTGACCAAACTAAAAGAACGTCAGGTTCCCTGAGAGTTCTTAGAAGAGGTTATGGTGTCAAGTTTTCGTAGTTAAGAAACCGTGAGTCGTAAGAAATATCAGGTTGAGAATGTAGGTGTGTACTGATGATCTTTTTGGTATCGAAACTGATCTGTCTGGAAACAACCGTTTCATTATAGAGACTAAAATTATACAACAGATCCGACGAGTACTGAAAAGAAGGTTCCTCGTTCACAGAAAATTAAAGTACCGACGTCAGTGGTAGACCTCACTAAAACCTCCGATTTTTTTATTTCAGAGAGTGACAAAGGTAACAAAGGGGTAGATAAACGGTACTTCACTACCTTGGCTTACGGTACTAGAATCAAAAGACTTACAACTCGAAATTCGGTTGAAAAAGTGAGAGGAGAAAGTGACAGTGGTTCTCCGAGAAATCAAGAAGAAACAAAAGACGGTATTCCCACCACAGTAACCGTATAGACTCCAATGACTATAAAGAGAGTCGTTAAAACTAAGGTCGAACACGAAGTAGGTCGGGCCGTAAAACGTACTACATGAGACGTACATTCAATTTGTTCGTCCCACTGTTATATGTCGGAACTGTATGAGGTAAGGGCTAAACCTTGGTCAGACAACAAGGTACAGGTCAATATTGACAACGAAGAACTGGACGTATGTCTAAAGAATCCTCCGTCCGTTCCGTTAGACCATAAGGGTAGAGAAATTCTTAAAAGGTGTCATATAATACTAGGTGTATCAGTTTCCGAAACCGTATAAGTTATTTACTCTTCATCTACAAAAAGACCTTGAGACAACGAAAAAGACACTAGGTTGTCTACAACCGTTAAACTAGAGACCAAGGAGATTGAAAAGATTTAGGTCTAACTTGTAGACCTTAAAGTGTCAAGTACATGACAACTTCGGACTGAACCTCCTAAAACTCGTAATAAAACAATCGCACACACTACTCATTTTAACACGTCATCAAACTGAGAAGAAACCGTAAAGGAAAGAAACGTTAACCTTACTTTTAACTGGAAAAGATCGGGACACGAGTGACGACTCAAAAGGTTTAAACGATCGTATAACTCACGTCGTGAAAGTGTCGTAGTAGAAAATCCTAAAGATTTTTTACTACCTTAAGTTAGAGTTGACCTTAAGGTAGTAGAAGTGATCGAAAAAAAAAAAAAATTATATTACTACGAAGGATTCCGGGTGAACTGAAACGTAAGGTTCTATAGACCGAGATCCACTCACTAGTGTGATAGTACCAATCCAGGTGTGGTAAAGACAGGTAATAACACGGGTAGAAACGTACTTTACAAGGGAACCATAGAGATTAAAAGAACTTCTCTAGAGATCAGAAAGGGTAAGATAACAAAAGGAGATAAAGAAACGTAGCTAGTGACTCCTTCCAAAAGAATAGAGAGGAAGGACTAGAAACCTTGAGACGTAATTTACCCATATAGAAAGGAAAAGAGGAAACGGAAATCAAAAAGAAGAAACGAGTCGATAAACATTTCGGAGGAGTCTGTTGGTAAAAAAGAAAAATGTAAAGAAAAAGAACCCTCACTAGAACTAGAGACGGAGAACGTGTTACAGTGCTTGGAGGTAGGTACCAAGAAGTCTGGGAGATAGTCTAGATTAGGGAGTTTAGATAAACAGTGAAGGTGACATATTAACATTCCCTAAACTAAATCCAGTATGGACTTACCAAGTCTATAAGTAAAGTATTTATAGAAGTCAATCGAAACGAATATATTCTTTGGTAGGGGTTTCAATTATCTAATTTTTTTTAAAAAAACGTATTAAGATACCCGAAGGATCCGGTAAAACCAAACACAGTAGGACCGACTGTGACCTACTCGATCCTACCGGAGTGAGTTTATAGACCATAACGGTTCGACAATCGACCCCCGTGAAGTCATAGAAGGTCCGTCAGAGAGGTCGTACAATCGAGTCCGAATAAACATCCCACCTGAGTCACGGGGTTCTGATGTTCTCTTCCGTTCGAGGTTATGAGTTCAAGAAAAGTTCAGAGGTAGTGTAAACGAGTACAAGGCAGTAGGTTTCGTTCAGTGTACCAGTTCGAGACTCAGACACCCTCCCCTCAGGGGTTTCCGAGTCTGTGTCCCCTTTCTTATTAACAAAAAATTTATTAGACGGTGAAAGGGGTAATAGAACGTGGGGTTTTCGTGAGATTTAAATGTTTATTACCCTACTGGGAGACCACTTGGGTACCTCTTTACTTAAAAGGAGATGTTGACACAATTCGACTCACAGGTGAACCGGAGACGACGTTAGTGAAAGTATTAACATAGTCCTTGTTAATTTTCAAAAAGACTCGGGAGGACGATTGTAAGTCCCGGTGTCATAGTCCAGAGTGACATAGTTTTTTCTTGACAAAAAAAAAAAAGTAAAGATTTAAAAAAATTTTCAGGAAGACTTAACGTTTAGAAAAGTTGTTATAAGTCGTTGTTAAAAAACTCAATACACACTGATCCGTTATTTAGGAATCAATGGAAGAACGATTCACCAAAGTCAACACAGACTGAGAAACGTTAGGATACCTGACATCGGGAGGTTCGAGGAGACAGGTACGCCAAGAGGCCCGTTCTTATGACCTCACCCAACGGTACGGGAGGAGGTCCTTTAGAAGAACTGGGTCCCTAGATTGGGTGTACAGAATGTAGAGGACGTAACCGTCCGTCCAAGGAACTGTGATCACCGGGGATCCTTCGGGGATCAATGGAAGAACCTACTTATATTTTCATGAGACGGCAGATACCCCAACGTGTCTCAGCCTGTGCTGACTTCACTGAATCGTCGTCTCATACCGTTTCAAGGGACCGGGGGTTGAAAGACCTTCCCTCCTCCAATATCTCTCGTGATAGGACCCCGGTCTAGGAATGTCTTTAAGAGTGGCTTAGGGGTACTGTCAGGGAAGAAGTGTCACAACAGTAGAGGTGAAATTCCTCTTCCTTTGACTCAAGCTCCTCTAATTCAAAGAACCAGTTTTAGGTTCTCCACTGTTCAACGTACCGTTCTTAAGTCTGGGTCCTTAAGACTGGAGTCTCAGTCTCAGACAGGGTAGTCGGTAGGGCAGTCCCGACGTCTCGAGAATCTAAGTCCTAGACCCCGTGTCTCCGAAACGAAGATAGGGACGGAGGTCGAGGACACGCTGTGAGTTTGTGGGTGACAAGAGAGACTCGAGAGCAGGGTCGTAGGGTACCCGTGGTCTTATGGAGAGGACGACTGGAACAGAGTCTACCGTGTTTACCTGCGTAGAAACGCGACGGGGGACGGAGGACCTCTCTTTCCAGTTAACCGGAAATACCTCTCACCAAAACAGTCGTAAAAAGTTTCAAAATTTATACACACAAACACTCGACCGTCAAGATGAAGATTTTTAAGTACATTCACTATATGTAGACGTACACTCAATCTTATATACATATTTCTACAAGTAAAGCCGTAACGAATAATATCGGTTCTTTTCGGACTTTTATTACATTTACGAGTTTATTTAATAGAAATGGACACTATGGTTCTTTTTTTTTTATGATAAATGGTAAACTTTTCCTTCCCTTTCTGGATGACTAATTTTTTTTAATCAGGTTCTATACAACACATTTTTCTTATTTCATCTAGATATACCCTACTGTGTCCTTCTAGCGACTTTATATAAAAAGTCATGTTTTTGTCAAAAATTTAAAAGTAATCCAATTATTTTGAATGTGCACGAATAAAACTCTCTCTCTCTCTTTAGTAAACCTTCCTTCGTGTGACTTGATAATTGTTGAAGACGTAGATTGTTACTATTCCACTACACGACCGAAAAATAAACAAAATGAAAAGTATAAACATACAACAACTTGTACAAGTATTGTTCACACATAATATAAACATCACATTTCTCTCTGGTCTTAAGATCTCGATCTTCTTTGAAACTTCCACTGGTGTCGGGTACCTCTCTTCGACCGAACGACGACAGTGAATCGGTCGGTGACCATCTCAGTCCGACTCTGGAACTGGAGATCTACGGCGTACGTCCGACCAAAGTTAGAATTCTCGTTCAGGAAGCTCTCGTATATACGGTATCTACGGACTCCTTAGTGACTCCATCGTACTTCCCTTTTAGGACCCGTTTCACGTCTCTTACCGCAACCCAGAACCGAGACAGTAAATGGATGTTCCGTTTTAGTGAAGTGAAGACTCGAGATAAAGTCGTAGTATTCAACCCTGACCACTACAGATAGAGAGTGTCAATAAGTTTCGAAGTTTATTCTTTCCGTCCTCCAGGACTGTCGTTTGTGAACTTGAACTTGGGATATGTCTAGACACAAGTTAATAAGTCAGAGACTTGTGACTTGGACCGTTTTACGTGGAGTGAGCCGACAACCTCTTGACTGCACTGCTTTCGTACAGTTTGTGGACAGTACCAGACCCTTGAGTTATATTCTCGGTGGCAGTACTGTACTTTCGAGACACTTCGGGTTGACCCCGAAACGTCCCGAACGGTGATCTGTCGTTCATTGTCCCAGAACACTATTAACCCGACCGAAGTGGAAGACCTAAGGAGAAGGGTAAGAAGGAGTGGAGGGACTTCACTTCACTTCACTTCAGTAGACTGAGGTTCTAGGGTACCTGACATCGGATGGTCCGAGGAGGCAGGTACCCTAAAAGGTCCGTTCTCATGACCTCACCCAACGGTAACGGAAGAGGTCCCCTTGAAGGACTGGGTCCCTAGCTTGAGCCCAGAGGGTGTAACATCCTTCTGCGAATTGGGAGACTCGGTGTCCCTTCAGGGACTTCGTCCTACGTTCAGGGGACTACGGGGTCTCGGACAGAGTACCCTCTTGACGAGGGGACTGTGTCGACAAGGTGCCGGGTTCAAGTCTTCCGTCGATATGTGAATGTCAGGAGTGTCTGATGTCTCGGAGTGGACACCCTTCTGTCTGTGAGAACCCTAGACCTTGGTCTCTGTCTAAGTTTGGGACTTAGTCGGGGAATGTCCCACATCCTCGAAAACTGAAGTAAGACGTTCGTTATCTCTTGGTGCCGGACTACACTCTCTAACCTAAGTAAAGAGATATACTTGGGTACAAAGACAAGTGTCGGAGTCTTTACCGTCTTTTCGTTGGGAACGGTACGGAGAGTCCTACCTTCTTTAGGTGTGACGCAGAGAGGAGATAGGTCAGGTCTTGTCTGAATTACTCTCTCCCTCCGCCCTCTGACCATCCTCCTATGTTTTGTAGTCTCCCGGTGGTAAGGTCCCCGAGTCTCACCGCACCCTACCGTCCCCACGGAAAGGTTGGGGGAGGGCCACGAGTCACAATTTGTGACGGGACCTAGAGACCAGTCCGGAGACGAGTCGTGTATTGGAACTTCGGGGAGGTCGTCAGGAGGGATTTGTGGGGGTCCAGAACCGAAACGGCAGGCAAGAGTCGTAGAGTTCGTGTGGTCTCCGTGACTTAAGATGTCCCTCCGGTCCTTAACGACCCACCGTACTGGACGGTGACGGCCCTTCCCTCCCTGCGAGAGACCCGAGTCCCTGACTGAGTCCATCTCGTGTTGAACCGCACGTCGACCTCGAAACAAAGAGTCGGACTCGCGTTCTCGTTAGGCATGGTCAGTGGCGTCTCGGTACTTCTAGTCGGGGGAGGTGTGAACGGTGGTACAGTTAAAGAGAAGGAAGGGACCTGAGTCTACAAACAGTTCCCGGACGGTACCAGAGTCGGGACACACCCAGGGACTCCTCGTCGGAACGAGGGGAGGGGCGAAAGGTTCGTGGGGTGTGTGGGGGTGTGTATGTGGTTCATGACGATCTCGAATACTGAGGGGCGGGGATCCTTTTGTACTCTACTTGGTTCTTCGACGTCACTCAGTCACCAACCACACACCAAGACTAACACTCGATCCGCCCTCCGGTGTCTTCCCCTTTCGGGCTCGTCAACCCAGAGGTCTCGGGGTCCCAACACAGAGAGACGTTCTCGGTCTGAGGCCCGACGTCCGTTACGACCATACTAAATGCTAGTTCCAGGGGTAATTACCATAAGATACGAGTCCAGAGATTCATTTCCACCCTCCACACTTCTGTCAGTGTCGACAAATTAGGGACTTCGATACTCGTCTTTGTTGATCAAGATTCGTGTATTTCTATTTGACTTGTATATAAATCCTCTTTTCTTCTTTATTGTTGAGACTCAAAAGCCGAGGATAAGTCGGAAGCGAAGATTCAAACCGATACCCTGAAACGTAAAGTGACGTTTTCAAGAGTTCTTCTGGGTGACGAAACAAACACAACTACAAGAACAGGATGGGATCCTGCACTCCTGACCTTTAGGGGCAGGAGTAATAAATGTCGCCCCATAGACCTTGACCCTGGACTGTCGAACAATCTTTCCGTCTCGGAGTCCGGGGTGGGGTCTGAAGGACTCAGTCTTAGGGCTAAACAAATAAATAAAAACCGACACGACCCAGAAACAACGACGTGCCCAAGACAGATCCCGTCCCTCGTCCCGGACGAAGATCAACTCCACGTGTCTGAGGAGTAACACCACCAAAGAGAACAACACCTCGTGTCCGAGACCCGTGTATCCGAGGTCCTCAACGGGGCACTGTACACCTTAGAAGGGTCTGGTCCTTAGTTTGGGTACGGGGGACGTGACCGTCCGTCTAAGAATTGGTGACCTGGTGGTCCCTTCAGGGTCTTGGACATAAAATCATTCAAGGAATCCACAAAGGCCCGTGTGACACATACTTCCCGACGGAACCGAGGTCCTACCCCCAAAGAGAGGCACCCTACGTGAGTGCCGAACTAGTCCGTGCAGGTGGCTAGAAATCCTCCGTACTCCCACTTGTAAGTGATAAAATTGTCGATTGAATGGACAGGTAAATATCGTTTACTACGTAGTAAATGTCTTTACCATCTCACTGTACTTAACCACACAAAATTTTTCACTCAGCTGAATTTCCTTTATGAGTGACTGATTTTCCTTCCCCACAAGTCTGTCCTACTACGGAAGGCTCTCCCCTACTCATACTGACAAAGGCCTTCACGACTAGGTCCCGTCCGGGAGTATACCCAACGTCACTCCTCTGTCACCGCGTCTCTCTCTCGGCGCCTGAACGGTCACTCTGACACTGCTGTCTCCGTCCTGACCTCGGGTTCCGGGGTAGGTCCAGTAGTCGTGGGACGGGAGGGAGATGGGACCGACCCACCGAGTCGGTTAACGGTCGACGTTTGGACTCGGACTTCGACCTCGACGTCGGTGTCCCCGTAGTCCCTGTCCCTGTAAACGTCCGCTGTGATCCGTTAGGTCGTCACATTTGGTGACAGCGACTTTTACTTCCTTAGTTCACCGGGTACCTTTCACTCCTGGTAAAGTCCCACTCGACAGAGGGAGGTGGGTCCTCGGGGGTCAAGAAGTGTTTACTTACTCGTAAAATTCCTGAAGGCGTATCCGACTCTTCGGTTTACTCCAGACCAACAGCAAACCTTTCCAAAACGTCCCTCCTTTAGGTTCCTTCATCTTTCCTCAACAGTTAATAGAAGGGTTGGGTCGAGAATCTCCAAACAAGCATAGAGGTTCTATTCCTGCAAGTCGACGAAGTGGTTTAGTTTCGGTTTTGTCAAGTGTTACCAAAATTCAAGAGTGTCGGGACAGACTTGAGGGACATAACAGTCATAGACAGATAAAGGGGTGAAAAGGAGGTCGTGTCTTAATTCTACGTTTGGAACAGGTCAGAGGACAGGTGAACGGTAATGAAACAAAGCTTGAGAACGGAGCCGTAGGTCCCGATGGTAGGTAGGTTGGATCGAAAGGTCGGTGGCAGAAGGTTGGTTTTATGGGGTGGAAGACGTTTGAAGGGTGGATCGTAAGAGGTTTTCGGGACGACAGACGGATCTGGTGAGAACTTTAGGGAGAGGAAGTTCCATATCAAATTTAGGGAGAAGAGGTCCTTCGGAAGAACCTAACAGGGGTTCGGGACGAACCTTGAGGGTATCGGGAGAGAAACGATGGAACAATACTACAATCTTGTTCAAAGGTCCCGATTCCTACCCAAAAGGGAATGGAGACACAAGGTCCGAAAGATATGGTCTCGGGTTGAGGGTCTTTAGGTTGGTCCTAATTTCAGGGACTTGGATATGTTGAAGACCCAAAGTAAAGGTCAAGACGATCATTATGATCAATCTCACACTCCGACCCGTTCAAAGGATTGGACAAATGAGTCGACACTTTACCCCTGTAAGTAGGACGAAGTATCTCTGCCGTACTTTTATTTTACTCCACTGCAAGGGACCACTGAGTCTACCATTTCTTAGACGGTTGTTACAGCCTCTGGGTCAATGCTAGGGACACAGCCCTACTAGGGGATCTCTTCCCCTACCGATAAGTGAGGTCATAAGAACGGATCTCTTAAAGTACCTAGGACCTCCCGATGTCAGGTACCCCAGTTTTCTCAGTCTGTGCTGGTTCGATGATTAATGATAAAAAAATATGTTATACGAGTTATGACGGACCGTGGATGATCACTACTTACTCCGACAACCATCTGTATCTGTTACTATTTTCAATCGTGATGAACCTAACCTTCCATCTAAGTATTTTAAACCTTGACCTACCGGGGACCTCCACAGACCCGGGACCGTGCACGACAGGTGGAAAGTGACCGGGGAGACGGAGGGAGTGTAAGAACGGGACTCTAGGTGGGGTTTGGGAGGGGAAAGGGAAGTGGGAACACGGAAGTCATTTCTAGTGTCGGTAAGTTCCCCAGACGTCAGAACCGGATTCTTTGTTTCTAGACCGGGATCAAGAGGAAAGGAACCCCCTTTCTAGAGCCCGGTCTCCCGTCCTCCGCGAACTACCTCCAGAGTGAGTGGGTCTGGGCACCCCAAGACGCCGAGGGTCTCCTCGTGAAGGAGGGGGTGTTGACTACGTCCGCGTCGGTGACTCTACGATGACCTGAAGAGGGTGGGACCCCTGGGAAAATTCAGGTGTAGAAGGAAGTGTTTACGTGAGTATACTTTCTTTGTAATTAAAGTCCAGAAAGAAGGGACTTGACCCTCCTCTCGAGTCCTGTTCCTTAGAAGGGTTTCCGGTTCGGGGTCTGTCTTGTACCTCGGCCACCAGGTTCGGACGGGTCCTACCGCGTGTCCACTGGAGAAGACTCTCACTCACCCAAGAAGGGGAGGGTCAACAGTCCGGTCGGGACGTCTACTCTTTCCTGGTCCCCATCGATTCTACGACTTGTCCACACAGTCTGACCTCAAGTCGGACTCTTCGTCTTCGTCCCACCCCTTCAGACTCGGTCTGTGGTCCCTTGTTTCCTCTCTCCTTACCTAAACTTGGTCGGAGAAATCTCTCGGGGACCTATCCTCCGTCTCCTGTCCAGTCAATTGTCGGTATCCTTATTTGATCCTCCTTCCTGGAGAGTTCTCAAGAGGTCTTCGTGGACTTACTCCCACCGAGAGAATCGTAGGGTGAAGTGGTGACCCCAGTTCCGTTATGGGTAGTCGAGGTAAAGTTTGTGGTGACTTGAGGTGACTTGGGGTGAACCAGATTTTCTTTCTTTAGGACGACTCACAAGTTAACGACCACCCTACTCCCGTACCCCGACGTGTTCGGGTCACGTTTTGTGAGTACCATTTCAGTGGGGAGACCCAATTTCTTGACTCATCGGGGTAGTCCTAAGTTCCTCCCCTCCCCTTCTTGTGTGGTAGGATCGAGGAGGTGTCCTGTCCGGACTAGTGCATACTGAGGACGGGAACGGATCGTCTCAAGACCTCGAGACCCAATCTAGGTTGTTTGTCGTCCCAGGTCGAGTCCTCGTACCTTTTCACACTCAACGAGTCAGGATAGGTTGACATACGTTGGGGTACCTGACATCGGGTGGTCCGAGGAGACAGGTACCCTGGAGGGTCCGTTTTTATGACCTCAACGGTAACGGAGGAGGTCCCCTAGAAGAGCTGGGTCCCCAGTTTGGGTCCAGAGGACGTAACGTCCGTCTAAGAAATGGTAGACTCGGTGACCTCTTCTGGGGTCCTCATACCTCTGGTATGTTTTATTAGGAATCTCCGGGAACCGATACCCTTCCCAGACCCACCAAAAAGAAAATCGAGTCCCTTAAGGGATAAACTCTGCCCCTAGTCGTCTGTCCCACTCCTAGTCTCGACAGTCGAGTCGGACAGGGTCGTCCTTAAATGGTGCATAAAATGATACAGTCGCCACGGTCTAGCCCGTTTTCAAGTACCTCTTTCATTTGACATTTCAGTTCGTGGGATAATACAACATTACCGTCTGAAGTAGACCTCTTAAGGACTAAAATCAACCATATCGTCTGACCACCGAAGTTGCCGGGGTCGCTCTGTGTGTGTGTGTGGAACATAGGTGTCGGTAACAGTGTACTGAAACGTCAGAGAGAGTGGTTTCTCGGTCTCCACTACAGACATAGGTATTCAGACCCGATCGGACTACTGAACCGGTCGTCTTACATCACCTTCATTGTCCAACAGTAAAATCCCAGTTTCGAAGTTCTTCGGAACACAGAGACAGTGACTGTACTCACCTGTAGGTCCGATCGGACGACGTCTTACTCTCTGTGTTCTTCCGTTTAGGTTCATGGGGATCAAAGGTTTAAAGGTGTCTACTCCAGTAGGATCTAGTCGACTGTCGGTTGGTTGGGGTCTATATCTCTCTTGGGTGGTTCGTATGGTCTCGGAGCGCGGAGGGACATATGGACTCTCGTTATTCGTCAATAGAACATTGACACTCCAAAACGCCAACAAACATTACGTCGTAACAACCCATTATCTGTTCGTTTTGTCAATCAAGTAACCAAAAGTAGACTATTAAACAGTACTTCTCAACACCAGGGATTACGAGGGAGTAGAGTTCATACCTAAAGTTTCTTTTGAATCGGTTTTTCCTTAACCTTCTTTTCGATAGACAACTGAAGACTTAAAATTTAATTCCGTTTCTGTGAAAGAGAAGTAAGTCTCTATGTTATACTGGATTTCTTAGTTAAAATGTAAGTAATTTGAAAGAATTTAGTTGACCTAAGGGTCGAGTAGAGACGAAGGAGAGTTTTTGGAATAATTTTAATATCATCTCTCCAAAATTTTCCTATTCTTGGGGGGTTTGTCCTTTCTACTTTCTCTTCTGGTATTTGTTCTCCAAAGTTCTTTTAAAACCTTCTATTCTTTGTCGACTTGTAGACTACTTTACTGAATCTAAAGTCGAAAAAGAGAGAAGTTCATGGATAGTCCCGATTCACTCTTCGTCGTTCGACTAAATATATGATCTTGGGATTCTTCAGAGCCTTTAGTTTGTGTGGTCGCAAGGATTTCCGTTTCCACGACCTTCCCTGACTTTTAATGTCTACATTAATCTTTGACACGAGTTGGTGTCACTCCCTCTTTTCTCTTACCTTTCTATGTTGTCCCCTCGGTCGTATCTTCTCTCCAGGGTCTTATTCGGTGGTCCTCCTGTCACCTCCCGCCGGGTCCTACCCTCGGAGTGTCACCGGAACCTCTGCGGGAAGGTCTAACCTCTTCTCCCAGTTCTCAAGGTCTCTCCCACAGAGGTACCCCCCTTTTTTTCATCTTGACTTGATGATAGACTATACAGACTGGTATAAATCTCCTCAAAATGTGTAAAAAACCTTTTAGATCTCTATTTAATCCTAAGGGACCATCGAGTCGACCATTTTTTAGGTGGACGTTACGTCCTCTAGGGTCAAACTAAGGACCCAGTCCTTCTAGGTGACCTCTTCCCTATTCGATAGGTGAGGTAATAAGAACCCGAAGGGACCACCGAGTCGACCATTTCTTAGGTGGACGTTACGTTCTCTGGACCCATTTAATCTCTATTCAATGACTGTCTTTATTTCTTTTGGTCAAGTCAAGTCAAGTCAGCGAGTCAGCACAGGTTGAGAAACGTTGGGGTACTTAGCGTCGTGAGGTCCGGAGGAACAGCCAGTGGTTGAGGACCTCAAGTGAGTCTGAGTACAGGTAGCTCAGTCACTACGGTAGGTAGGTAGAGTAGGAGACAGCAGGGGAAGAGGAGGACGGGGGTTAGGGAGGGTCGTAGTCTCAGAAAAGGTTACTCAGTTGAGAAACGTACTCCGCCGGTTTCATGACCTCAAAGTCGAAATCGTAGTAAAGAAGGTTTCTTGTGGGTCCTGGCTAGAGGAAATTTTACCTGACCATCTTTTGGTTTGTTCGTTGTTTTTTCTCCGTTAATAATTGGTGTCTTTTTTTAATTTCAATTTTTTCTTTTGGATTAGTATCATGTGATGGGCCGAGTCGGTATTTATTATAAGTTCAAAGTCCAACAGTATTATCATATTTACGACTTATGATTACATAATAGTTTCAAACACTATCTATCTTGACATGACCCTCTCACACTCTTCTTTTGCGCACGTACATATACACAGTCTTCCGATGTAAGACGGTACGTTTCGGTCATCTGTTATAAATTTTACCTTTTTAGTCTTTTATATCCATATTAGTATAATAAAATTTTATACCTCTATTTTTATGTCTTTTCTAAACTTTACTAACGGAGTTCTTTCGTTCTGACTTCTATATCCTACCCTTGACGAAAGAAGACGATCTTCGGGACAGTATGGTCAATCTAAAAACTTATTACATAACTCAACCGGTTTTTTACGTAAGTTCAAAAAGGTGTTCTACAATACTTTTTAGGTTTTATTGAAAAACCGGATGGGTTATAAATCCATAATGACGTTATTTTAAAATTTAATTTTTTAAAATTTTGGTTAACTTCTGGTACACATAATTTTAATATCTAATATTATATATAAGTAATTCGTTTGTAAACTATCAGTGGATGTTTTTGTAGTCTCGTCCCGTATAGGGGGTGAAGGAGTCGATTCACGGATCATCCCTTTTGTCCGGATGATCACAGACACTGAGATCTCATGTACATTCCTGTGTTACAGTGTCACCGTTGTTAACCCTTTCGAAACATCTAAAGTAGCCAACAAGTAGATAAAGGACAGAAGATTTCAAAAGAACTTTAGAGAACAAACGAGAAAAGAGAAAGTAGAAGGGGTAAACCCCCCGAGAATAGAAACTTTTGGGGAGATAAAATTAAAATTATTCCAAAAACTCGTCCTCGTCTCTACTCGATTTTTAGGTTACTATTAAGACCCACAAAAAGAAGATGACAAGACGAAGGATTGTTTTTTTTTTTTTTTGGAATTTTAGAGAAACGACGACATAGTAGAGGAATTGTGCCACATGTGTTTTGTTCCCGACTACGAGTAGCAGTATCATATAGTCGTAGTACTTCACTTCCGGGAGGCGTATAGATTCTTCTCCTCGACCTCATTCGAAGGTCCGTGTCTCCGTAGGTCCGACTCGGGGTTTCAGTCATGTATAAAGAGTTTTTCAGATCCTTGTCCACTCAGTCCCCTGTGACGGACCACTCTCTGACCTGGGTATCTGGGGTCCCCGGAGGCACCTAACCCTCCCAGTCGTGTCCGGCGTGTCTCGTCGGACGGGAGACGGTAGGGACTGTCAAAGACTCTCTGGTGGCCCTCTCCGTCGTCGAGGACTGGTGGTCGGGACTGGCCTTGTCGTCGTCCAGTCTAAGTTGTAGGGTTTCGACAGGAGACCAAGTAAAGTTTTAGTCTGTAGGAGGTCGACTAGGAAGGACCCCTCGACAGTCCGGTCGACGAAGGACTACTGTGGTTCGCTTCCCTTTGTGAAGTAGACGACCCAGACTGACACCGATTTACTCTGACTTCCGACTCCCCCGTGGAAGACGGTTTCTGTGGTAAGTGAGCCCGTTGATGCTTCTTGGAGTCTGTCTCCTACTGCCCTTCTCTCTCGTAGTTTCCTCCCCTCCCGGGATCTTTAGGCGTTTCGATACGGAGGAGTGAGGTGTGCACCTCTTTGGGTCCGTGTCTCTGCCCTTAGCTAAACGAGTTCCAGTGTGTCGTCAAATCCCCTTCTGAGACTGAATCCCACTACTTTGGGTCGGAAAGATCTTACGGACACCACACGATTTGGAAATAAGAGGTATATGAGGGGTCTTGGACACTCTATTAGGAACATAAGACATACTTCTAGAGGTAAAATGTTTAATTCTTTGACTCCGAGTCTCTGAAACGACCACCAGGTCACCAACTCTTAGGTGGAAGGTTACGTCCCCTACACCCAAGTTAGGAACCACCCCCTTGATTCTAGGGTGTACGACGGCCCGTTGATTCGGATATGGTGCTGGTGTCTCGGGTGTGTCGCATCGATGACTCGGGGACGAGGTGTTCTCTCCGGGCGTGCGACGTTGCTTCTTGGACACACGGTATCACTTCTGGGTCGCGTCGGTCTTTCATTTGTATAGCTGTTATTGGATCCTTTTGGTTGAGAGGTAAATTTTTATCTTTCTTTCTTTGATTCCGAATCTACAACTTAATTCATCAGGTATAGTGTTAGCATGTACTCTTTCGACCCTGAACCTGAGGTATACCAGTAAAGTTAGATTAAGGATTGACACCTAGAATTGGTGACCTACAATGATGGAGAACCTCAATCTTGGTTCCAGGGCACAACGTTTGTTCCCGGGTCGGACGACGGGGAATTACGTGTTAGTACGGGTTTGAGACGAACAAATACGGTCGCGGGAGGACGAGACTCCTTATAGTCGAAAAGGGAGGTGGAGACAGGGAGAAGGGGAACTCCCAGAGAGAGGTAGAGACAGAGATACAGAGACGTAGAGACAAAGACCCACATTTGCAGTCACGACTAGAAACAAGACACACAAGGACAGAGACCCATACATATAGACAGACAGAGAGAGTGACCTATCGACTCTGTGTCTTAAAGTGTCACCTACCTACCTGCCTACCTGCCTACCTACATACCTACCTACCCCCGGCGTAGGTAGGTGTTTGTCTTCTGTACCATTACTCGTTCGTGTAGGGTTGGACTCGTAGCGACCGTCAATTCAGAGAGTCTCGGTAACTAGACGGAGGGGTAGATTACGGAAGGGAAGGGTTCCGGACACGTAAGGTAAAGACAGAATTGGGTTTCGACGAAGGGATCCCAAACCACCGAACTTAGGTCAAAATAACAACTATGTCTAGAAATAGACGGAACCCGAATATTGACTGTAAATTTAATGAGACGTTTGTTGCTTAGTTATAAATACCTAAGAACCCGGTTACATAAACGGTTTGGACTACAGGGTTCAAAGAGGGTCCGGTCCTCAGTTCCAGTTCTGAAACAGATTAATCTTTACCCCCTTGACCCAGACGGAGATTCGTTTCCAGAGTTTAATCTTATCTGGTTTCGTCGAGGGGTAACCTTTCAGTTAAGTGAAGTGTTTGTGACCCGTAAAGGACACACACGTTTCGTGGTACAATTTGGAGTTCCTCTCTGGTCTTACTTATTTAGTCCAGGGCTCGGAACTCTCCAAGAGTGTGATCCTCCTCTGTCTCCGTGTGTGTCCAATGATGTTCTTCTGACGTGGGTCCCAACGGCGTCTCTAGGTTTGTGTCAGGCACTTTCCTTTTTCATTAAGGTTATTCACCTTGTAGAACCTCCTGAGGGACCTCCTCCTTCCCGTGAGGTCCTCCTCTTTTGTCGGTCCCAGTTGTTCTTGTTCTGCCTGTCATGTCCAAAGTCTCGACCTTCTTTTACAAATGTCCTTTCGTAGAGGTTTACCATTGACTTCCGGATCACGGACCTTTCCAGACCTCTGGACGGACTCCGGACACCGAAAGGAAGACGTCCGTTTCCCCTCGTTAGTGTACAGAGACTCAATCCCTCCGTGGGGTCATCTCGACTCGGAGGCCCTCGAGGGATCCTCACGTCCTTCGTACACTTAGTCTCCCTTCGGCCCGGAATTTGACGTTCTTACCTCCATCCTAGACACTCTACGGGGTCACACCTTAGGTCGTAGGGTCCCGGAGGGAGGGCTCCCGTGTCGTCCTACCGAACCGGTAAAAAAAAAGAGTGAGAAAATTCGTACCGGGAGGAGGTGGAACTCTTTTTGTTGTTTGTGCTCTGGCTACGAGGACCCGGGAGAAACCGCGACACTCAATATCTCCACCGGAATTAGCACCTCCGATTTGGCAAATAGTGGGGTCACTTGAATTCGAGACCAAGGTCCTTTTGTCTGTTCGTTAGCGAACAGGGACGTAGTCGTGTCTGTGTACAAGGGTCCGTCACTAAATAGACGGGTCGACGGGAGTTGCCGAGGTGACGTCTTTGGGGTGGGGGTTCTATTTCGAAGGACCACCGTAGTGGGGGACGTACCAGACCCGCGAAACTGTCACCCTACACTCGAGGACCTCAAACCCCTCGCCGGAACCCTAGACTTCCTCGATGTCTCGTGGTCACTCCCCAGTCGTCTTGACGAAGAGGTGGTCCGTGGCACGTCGTGGCCTCAGGCACTTCGTGACCCCCAGGTGCTCGTACAACAATTGGAAAAGTTTTAGTCCTCTTTACTTGTATAAGTAGAAATGTTGTGGTGTCAGTGTTTTATATTAAAAGTCATTAAAAAATTGTCTTCCCCCTGGGGACTTCCGTTTTCCGGGTCTCGGGCACTGACTGTGTGGTACCGGGACGACGGGACTCGATCCGGGACCCAAAGGTAAAGGACCGTGACCTTTACCTATCAGTCCGTCTCGGTCCCCGTTTAGGATGGATGTAATGAGTTACCGACATTAAGGACGAGACATGGAGTCAAAGGAGTAGACACTTTGCCCGACTACTAGACTTGGAACGTTTGTCTAACTCTCCCGTCCTCTACACACACTACAGATCGTCTCTCCGTGACCATGGGTGTTAATAACGGGTTTGAGTCAAATATAAGACAAAAAGGACCCTTCAGGAGAGTTCAGAACCGAAGGGTACCGTCCGGAGGTGCACCGGAGGAGGATTTGTTGACACGATACCCGGTGTTTCTCCGGGGTCTTTGGAGTCGTAAAGAGACTTCAAAAGTCGACCTGGTGTGAGTCTCCCACGATTGACACTTGTCCGACAAGTCCAGTCCCGTGACCAGTGACCGAACTCCCGTCCCTGCTATGGAATGTGAAATAAGACAGAGGGTGTCGTAATCCGTGTCCCGGTATGGGTCCTGCCAAGAGACTTGTGATTAACCAACTCTTAGGAACATCAAAAGAGAACAATGAAGGTGAGATGTGAGATTGTTGACTACAAGTGACCAAGTAAGTTGAAGTAGGAGTACCGACGTGTGAGTCCGGACGGGTTGAATCGGACGGAGTACGGTGAGAGAGGACGAGGACCGGTGTACATTTGGAGTCCTAAGAGTATGTGCGACAGACGAGGTCGGTCTGTGTTTGGGGTCCTGGGAACGTGTACGACTACGACAGACGAGAAGGTCCTTAGGAGAAGACGGGTATCGGACACACAATCCAAAGAGTAAGTAAAAAGTCCGTCGTGAATCTGTAGTGGAGGTGTCCGGCCGGAAGGGACTGGTGGAGGGATTTTACCCAAGAAGATGACAAAGAAAATCGAGACTTGGATTGAAGAGGTACACGAATTGGGTTTAAAGAACAGAGGATAGAGAGAGTTGTGTATATTTAACGAACTCTCATTTTGTGAGCCGGTTAAGTTGAGTAACGACACAATATGTTATGGGTCGTGACACGACCTGAGACTTCTTATGAACGTTTACTTGCCGACTCACCTTCCTGTCTAATTAATAGAGTAATCCTTCATAACTCATGAGTGACATATGACCCGTCCGTGCCTCCCCGGTCGTCTCCAAAGACACTGAGTCGTTCCACTGAGAGTATCGGACCTCACCGGCCCACACCGCCTTTCTCGTCTCGTAGGGACACCCTCTGAGTTTACTGTGGGTCTGTTGAGTGAATTCCTCGACTAGGGGGTCACCCCCTGTGTTCTGTAGAAATCCTGGATTGTAGCCGGAAGGCACGTATCTTACGTTGTGACCCTAAAGGTAGTTTGAAATGGTCTCGGGATCGGACCTACCTCGTAGTGTATGAAAAAACTTTCTTAAACCAAATGAGCAAGTCTGTTATTTATACGTAATTCGAGGAGGTCATACGGTCTGTGACCAATCCACCTTACAAGTCACTACCTGTTTTCGTCAGTGACACACACCTCACTTCCTATCTCTCCTTGTGCATTCGAATTTTTTATGTCAAAATTATTTTTAATTTCACCGTGTCACGATCTCTTAGGAGGACAGTTACGCACTGTACGTCCTCTACGTCCGATCCAGGAACCCAACCCTTCTAGGGAACCTCATCGTTTACTGTCACAACGTCCTTCCCGCTGGGGAAGGTCCCGGGTTCTCACCCGAGAATAGATTGTGATCCTTTACTTAACAGACTCTTCTGTATACACGTCTGGTTCGTTCCCCAAAATAACACTTCCCCGTGGGTCCACCTCTCGTCATCCCATTCTCTTGGGTCCTCTTGGCGAGACGATACACCGAGGGTTAAAGTCCAAAATACCACTACCCTAATCAAAGGCCCACCAGAGACTGTCCAGTAAGACTGAGTCTCAGGAAGGACCACCACTTACGTAACGAGTCGGTTCTACCTATGGTCACTCTTCCTAAGACCCTTCACCAGACTATGCACCACAGAGGAAAACTGGAAATGGTTTGAGAAGGCGACCCACCACCGAATAATAAAGGTACAAGGAATGGTCCTGGAGACCAGCATTTTGTTGAGTACGTTTACCAATGATACCACGGACCGATCCCACCCGCCGAAGTCGGTCCCACGAAGGGGATTGTAGTTGGGTGAGGTCCTAAGAACGGACCTCTTAGGGTACCTGTCTCCTCGGACCGTCTGATGTCGAATGCCCCAGCGTTTCACATCCTGTGCCGACCTACTGACTCGTACGCACGTGTTTCCTCCCGGTCTGTAGATCTTATAGTCGAGATCCTGAGGATCTGTAAGGTGACCGTACGTAGTCTTGGTGGACCTCCCGGACACTGGGAGATCCAATGACGGGGCGGGTCATGCAAGGTGGACTCTAGTGATCTGGTGGTCCGCCACACGTCTCCCGCCGCAGACTGTCGTCCCCGTCTCCCGTGTAGTCTCCGGAGGTGTGTGGGGTGGATTTCCTCCTGACGGGAAACTCCTCCTCTCTCGGTGACGGAACGCCGGTCCCCGCGAGAAGCAGGAGGGTGGGTCGGGTGACAAGACGGTCGTACGTCCACCCCACCGCCCTCGAAGGCGGGGAGACGGGTGTCGTAGACGATGGAGCCCCGTGTGTGTCGAGTCCGTCTCCCAGAACAGGACGAAGAGTCTTTGTTTGCAACGGAATCAGGTGATGGTGGACTACGATTCTCGGCTGAGAGACCCTTTTGGGACTACGACCCTTTCTAACTCCCGTCGCCCTCTTCCCCCGTTGTCTCCTACTCTACCAACCTACTGTAGTAACGAGTCACCTGCACTTAGACTTGTTTGGGACCCTCTACCACTTCTTGTCCCCTCGGACCGGACGACGTCACGTACCCCAACGTCTCAGCCTGTGTTGACCCGCTGACTTGTCGTTGTCAGGTGACGTGGAGGTCCCACATGCACGTTAGTATATGCACACTCACGTTTGCACGCAGACACTTATACACGTTTCCACAGAGTCACACTGACGTGCACCTCCGTGTGTCTACACCATCACACTGACGTGCACCTCCGTGTGTCTACACCATCACTCGTACGCTTACACACACGTACACCGAGACTCACACACACTCATCTATACCTACCTACGCACACGGGTACACACGCGAGTTCCGTCACCCGCACTCACACGCGGACCGAGGCCGGGTCGACCCGGGGCGGGAGCGAGAGAGGGAGGAGGGACCTTCCTTCGACGTCCCTTCCCCGGTCTACCAGAGGAGACTGGACGATAAATAGTAGGACCGTTTTCGAATAAGTCAAATTACGAGAAGCCGTTAAGTAAATTCCCGAGACAAACAAAGACGACTACTCCTGACAATTAAACGTGTCGCCAGAGTAATCCGGATTTGGTGGTTAATTAAGGAAAACAAGAGTAATTTACCGACTAAGGATTTGTAAAGTACCTGTTGTTACCCGGCGGGACCGGGTCGGCGTCGACTCTCCCGCCCCCTCGTCCATGCTACCCCCGAGAGGACCCGGGGGCACCGGGACTGTGTCGGTGGCCCCCGGTGGGGCCGATTCCAGACATTTGGGAACCCAGGACGGTGGGTGCGTGGCCCGCCGTTTAGTCCCGGAGCTTCGGGTCACGGACCTTCCCAGCCCGTTCGGTCCGACTCGCCCTCGGAAACAGACGACCTCCACGGTCGACCGAGGAAGTGGCAGACCTCAGGTCCCCACGTCTTCATCCACCCAACCCTCCCACCACAGGGGCGACATGTCTCTACGTGAACTCTAGGACGACGTGGTCGTTCTAGTCGGGGGTGGTGGGCGAAGTTCCCTTAGACAAAGGAGGGACCTTTTCTTCCTGCGACCCGATGGTCGTCTCACAAACAAAGGTTTCTGTGACTCGGTAAAACATAAGTTTATGTCGGACAGTGTCCCCGGGTCCTGTCTTCGCGAAGAGATAGGCCTCAGGGTGGTGCCATCCGGAGGGGAAGCATTCCGGGAGGGGTAGAGAGGAGAGGTACAGAGAGGGGGAGGAGAAGTCAAGTGGGGTGGGGTGCTTCGGTCCTGGGAATTCCCGACGACTCACGGGTCACGCCTCCGAGACCTGATCGACAAGAGACTTTCAGGTTCCCGGTGTAAAAATTCCTCGAATTTACCGGACCCAGAGACGAGAAAGAGAGGAGACAAGACCGTCGACACACTGGCGGTTGGGACGGCCCAGTGTCCCTCGACCACTTCCTCTGTTCCGTGTCGACCTAAATGGGGTCTCAAACTTAGGGGTGAGATGGTGACGGATCGACAGTAAACCGGAGTAGACGTTTTACCCATATTATATTCGTGGAGGGAGGACCGGTACCTCTATCCTACTGTCCTCAGTCATAACCTCAAGAACCGTGTAACGTTAGCCGGGGTCATTTACAATCTATTATCGATTAGGACTAAGGATAATTGACCTGTTACTGAATAGACGGAACGAAGGAGAAGGTCGGAGTGAGGGGAGGAGGGACGAGGGGTGTGAGGGAGTGAGTGGAGGGGTTAGTCTAGTAAGGTCGACGGTCCGACGAGGGTGGAGGGGTGGGGATTCCGAAAAGACAGTCGAGTAACGTGTGTGTCAGAAGTAGGGGTGTATCCCAATGGTCTAAATCGTTTATTTTTACATCTTACTATATACACTTAAAGTCTCTCTGTTTTTTATTAGAAAGACGACACTGAGAAACGTTGGGGCTGAGACACTGGGTACCTGACATATCAGGTACCTTAAGAGGCCCGGTCTTAGGACCTTACCCATCGGAAAAGGAAGAGGACCCCTAGAAGGGTTGGGTCCCTAGCTTGGGTCCAGAGGACGTAACGTCCGTTTAAGAAATGGTTGACTCGGTGGTCCCTTGGGGTTCTTACGACCTCACCCATCGGATAGGGAAAAGGTCGCTTAGAGGGGTTGGGTCCTTAGTTTGTCCCCAGAGGGACATAACGTCTACCTAAGAAATGGTTGACTGGATAGTCCCTTCGGGGTTAGAAAATCATGTGTATTCAAAGTTTATAGTATACCCAACGACGACGACGACGATTCAACGAAATCAGCACAGGCTGAGACACGTTGGGGTACCTGCCGTCGAGTGGTCCGAGGGGGTAGGGACCCTAAGAGGTCCGTTCTTGTGAATGGGGTTTTACTAATCCACAAATAGATTTTACTTTTTAATTGACACGTAGAACATAAAATTAGACCGTTCGGATGGAGGTTGGGTACAGATCACTTGAAGATGAGTAGGAAGGTCTGAGTTTAGTTCGTGGTGAAGGAGGACCTTCGGGAGGGACTAGGGGTTAATTACATCGACGGGGGAGAGGGGACAATCATGAGAGTATCGAGGGACCCGACCTGTTGGAGCTGGGTCGAGACCAGTGGGAAAAGTGTTACAGAACACTAGTCATTACCTTTATAGGTAGGGAGGACGATAGAATACTTAGGGAAGGTCACCACCCCTCCCATAAAGTAGATCTTACGGGAAGAGGTTTGGACGAGGAGTTATAGAGGAGGGAGGGGTCACTCGTGACATGGGTCTACTCCTTGAGGTAGAACAGGGGTGGTCGTCTGTTCCCTCCCGTCCGTCCTCCACCCTAACCCTGTCTGTCCGTCGACGGTGGGTTGTGCAGACAAGAGGGTGAAGGAATCATTGTTTAGGGACCCCGGTGGAACGTGAGTCGAAATTCTGTAAAGGGTCTGAGGAAACGTCGATCCATTCCGGTACGTAACCCAAAGGGACCACCGAGTCTACCATTTCTTAAACGGACATTACGTCCTCTGGGCCCAAGTTAGGGACCCAGCCCTTCTAGGGGATCCCTTCTCTTACCGATGGGTGAGGTCATAAGAATGGACCTCATAAGGTACCTGTCTCTCGGCCCGACCGATCTCAGGTACCCTAACGTTTCTTAGCCTGTACTGACTGTTTGTGAATGAAAAGTGAAAGGTTCCGGCCCGTAATTCACTACCGGTTACTCACAGCACGTCCTTAAGGTCCTCTCGACCCTCCACCACTGAAACAGGAAAAGGAAACGAGAAACGACGACGCACCTACGTCCACACGATTTACCTCGAAAAGATAGGACCTGTCGTTTCTTTAGAGGGAAACTGTGTCTCTTACCATGACATAGAGAAGGTTTAGATACGTGATATTTTGTAGGTATTTTTGTACAAGACTCTTGTTTTCGACGGACACCGAGACGAATATTCAACGGACTTATGTGTCCTCCGGATATCTTGTAACAGAAAGTCACACCGTTGGAGAGGTGTCACACCTGTTGGACGGGTAGAGACTTATATACCAAGGACTAACCCGAAATTTCTTTGATCCTTATTAAGTTCTTTCGGGGTAACACTGAGATGACTGTGAGGGGACGGGGGGCATCGCAGTGATGACACAATGGATGGACTGTCAGGGGAGAAAGACCGTTGTCATAGGAGTGAAGAAACCCCTCGAGGGAGGGAGAGTGGATGGATGGTCACTCCGACACTATCACCGGTGGGAGGTCTCGTGGGTGGGGTCGGTGTCTTCGGTCGTACCCTGAGTTCGACTCGGTTCACTCGGGAAGAATTTTCAGAAAGTTGAACGTTGTTTCGATCTTTCGAGACTTACCCTCAATGCCCGTCAGTCCTGCGAGGCACAACGTCTATTTTGACCGTCTCTTTGATGGTGACTGCACTCTACGCCATGTTCACCTCAAGTATGACCACCATCCCCAGACCACGGACCCTCGGGTGATGGACCAAGGAAGGTGTCGAGTCAGGGAGTTCAGTCACTGTGGGAAGAAGACGGGTCGATCAAACTTTACCTAACAGTACTTGGTGTTGAACCTTAGGTTTGCTAGTGAAGGGCTCAACCCAGACCTCTGGAATCTGGTTACCCGGAGAATACATAGGTGAGACACAGTCGGAAACCCTCTTCCTTTTCATTGTGGGTTGGTCGGGTGGGTGGAACCTGGTAAGTGCGTGTTGAGGTATCTCTGGGTGGTCTCCTCCCATGCGGAGTCTCGTGTGCCAATTTTCTTCTAGTTTTTCGGGGGTTGGGAAGAGGTAGGGTCCCGACCTGACTCGGTCTCCTCCCTTCGTCCTTCGTTTCGGAGTCGACTGGAAACGATGGACGACCGCACACTTGTTAGAGGTGGGCTCGGGGTAGTTTCGCCGGGGCCCTTCCGTCCACGGCGGACGGGAGCGGTGTAATAATCTTAAGTAAAGGTATACAAGTGAAGCAGAAGAGAGGTCCTATTAACACAAAGACCCCGAGTCCCGCACCCTCCCGTCCTCCACGTGAGGACAAATAGTTGAGTGATTTACGAACGAAATTTAATTTTGGGCGTGGTGTACGACCGAGTATGCCCTTATTACGCCTCTGGCTACCAAAGGGACGGAAGACGAGAGTCACGGTCAAACTAAATATGGACGAGAAGAGTGGACCCCTGTAGGCAAGACCTTAGTGGGTCGTTGTTGGATCAAGGATGTCGAGGGTTAGGTGAAAAGGGGAGAAGTCGTCTTCTCCTGTGTACCTGACCGGCCTCGGAAACTTGGCAGACGGGACCGTCGGGTGGGACAAGTTTGTCCCAGACAAAGATGGTCAGTTGTTCGGTAATAACACGGAAGAGACACGGTCCGAATCACGGTTTGGGAAGTCTAGGTAATAGAGTAGATTAGACTAGATTAGAAGGATTGTTCGGACTCTCTCCATACTAGTAGGGAAAGGGTCTCCTCTTTCGTCTCCAAGCCTCCCCCTTCGTCTTACTGGGTCCGTTCCAGTCCGTCGAGGGTCCCTCACCTTTGTCACGACGACGGGTCCTGACAAGGTGAAATTTCGGTGTGGGTGGTGTGTCGAACAACAACAAGTCAGAGAGTCAGTACAGACTGACAAACGTTGGGGTACCTGACATCGTGCGGTCCGAAGGGGCAGGAAGTGATAGAGGGTCTCGAACGAGTTTGAGTAAAGATAACTCAGTCACTACGGTGGGTTGGCAGAGTAGAGTAGGAGACGGCAGGGGAAGAGGAGGACGGGAGTTAGAAAGGGTCGTAGTCTCAGAAAAGGTTACTTAGTCGAGAAACGTAGTCCACCGGTTTCATAACCTCGAAGTCAAAGTCGTAGTCAGGAAGGTGACTTAGAAGTCCCAACTGAAGGAAATCGTAACTGACCAAACTAGAGGAACGATAGACGTGTCGATAAATAGTAGTTAGATCAGAGGTAGTAGGTTGACGAGGGAAGAACTGGACACCGGTGACCGTGGTCTAGTGTCTACAAAATATACGTATAACCTAGGTGGGACGACCGGTGAGTAGATCGTCCCAAACTAGTTGTCCTTCGTCCTAAGACGAAGACGGGGTCAGACGGAAGGTAACTGACTTTACACGGGTAATTAGGGAACGTAATTCCGTACACTAGGGATCTAGTCAAGTCAAGTCAAGTCAGCGAGTCAGCACAGGCTGAGAAACGCTAGGGTACTTAGCGTCGTGTGGTCCGGAGGGACAGGTAGTGGTTGAGGTCCTCAAGTGAGTCTGAGTGCAGGTAGCTCAGCCACTACGGTAGGTCGGTAGAGTAGGAGACAACAGGGGAAGAGGAGGACGGGGGTTAGGGAGGGATCTATAGGGGGAAATTTACCCGTAGAAGGGTCACATAATCAATAGATAACGACGGTTTGTTTGTTCGGGTTTTGAATCACCGAAATTTGTTGGTGGGAAGACAAACGAGTAATTAGACTCCCAGTCGTTAAACTCGACCTGAAAAGACCCGTCCCACAGACGACCAAAGTAGAGCGGAGCGAGCGTGTCGGTGTGAGTAGACCGTCGACAGACCCCGACCTACTATATTCTACTGGAACTTCACCATCGACCGTGTCCACTAACGGACCTCGAGATTCGTCCACTGTCACCTTCGACGTTCTAGAGAACTCTGGATACGAGTCTTTACGGTATTATAGTGAAGGTAACATAAACCAACCAGTTTCGTTCGGTGTCCCCACTTCTTTATCTAAGGGGAAGAACTACCCCACTTCTCTGTGTGTGTCTCTCTACCCTCTTTAAACACCGGTAAACCAACGTTAGACGGTGTGAACCCTTCAAATCACTTAATTCCACGGAGATTCGGTCCAAAAGAGGTGGGCCATGATGACTACATAACCCTGTCTATTGAGTACTAAGAAAGTATCTCACGACACGATAAGTAACGTCCCACAAATCGTCGTAGAGACCAGAGATGGATGATCTGGGGTTCTCGTGGCAGGGGTGGGGGGTAGGTCGACACTGTTGGCTTTACAGACGTCTGTAACGGGTTACAGTGGGACTCCCGTTTCAGGTGCAAACCCCGGGTGACGAGATTTGGCTCTCGGGGTCTCTCCGACAAGGACTTTGGAGAGAGTCGTCCGGGGAAACCTAGGACACTATTCGAGAAGAGTCACGACTCGTCGACTCTCTCCCCCACGAAACTCTCACCCTTCGTCCTCCATGTTAAACCCTTGGGTCGGGGTGGAAGCGGTCGGGACGAGGCGTATCCGCGAGTACCAATCCGGTCCCAGTGGTCTCACACCAGTCAGGACGGTTGGGTGCCGTCCGTCTCCTCGGGACGACGTCTCCCAGACTGAGGCCGGACACAGGAAAGGAGACTCGACACCGGAGAGGAGTCCGGTGGGAGGACCGAGTGAACCGTTCTGATCTCGATCAGGTCGGCCTTCCTAACCTGGAGCGTGAACGGGCCGAGGACGGTCGGGGAAGGGTCCCCCTCTACGAAAGATTCACCTATCTGGTGACCTTTGTGTCTAGACATCGGGTAGGTCGGACTCATCGTGACGGCGGACTCTATGGGGTCGTCTAGAGGTCCGTCTGTGTCGGTCGCTGTACACGAAAGTGTGACATGGGTCCTAGACTGGTGGAGGGAGAGGCGGACGACGATGGTGGGATCTGGTCGGTGACCATGAAGAATGGAAACACCAGGAAGGGGACCAGAGGGTAAGATGGGAACGGGGTTGTCAGGTCCGAGGTGGATCGTCGTCACATTAGAATAATTTTGCGTTCACGTTAGCACCGAATCGAGACGAACTTAGAGGATGCCGAGGGCACAAGAGTCTCCGTTTCGGGTTCAGAAACCACCTATGTCGGACACTCTGGGACACCCTAGACCGGGGACGACGAGAGTTGGAGCAGAAGGTTACGAGAGACAGAACGAGTGAGACGAGATCGGTACGACAGGTAACGACGAGGGCTCTGTGTGAGGACGGAGCCCCGGAAACGTGGACGGGGAAACAGATCGTTCGAGAAGACGAATAAGTGTCCGAAGGGGAAGTATAAAAGGTCATGAGAAGAGATTCCCTAGTAAAGGTCCTGTAGGAGACCAGTAGGTAAGTTTTTATAGTCGGGGTAGTGCGGACAAGGGAGAAAGACGAAATAAGAGAAGTTCGTGATTAGTGTAAGATCGTACCCTGGGTAAAATGGAATATAACAAATAACAGACAAAGGGTGTGACGGACTGAGAAACACTACGATGTCTCACGTCGGTATGGGAGACAGGTACCCTAAGAGGTCCGTTCTTGTGACTTCACCCAACGGTACGGGAGGAGGTTCCTTAGAAGAACTGGGTCCCCAGATTGGGAGTAGAGTGTGGAGGACGTAACCGTCCGTCCAAGAAATGGTAATCGTGGTGGACCCTCCGGGAAGTGTTACATATGTATATAGTTTTGTTATGTACCATATGGAATTTTTAATTATTTTAATTTATGTAGGTAAAACAGTTGGTATGGGGTTATTTCGACCCGTCTTTTTTTTTTTTAGATTACAACCAACCCGCGAGTCGGTTGGAAGTTCCTTGTGACTCGACTCTACACGCCGATTACGTCGAGATGTCACCTGACTCAGTAAGAGGGACTGGTACCTCCCACCAGAGTGCGGTCTTTCCCGGTCGCACCTCCGAAGGGTTCCGTCCGTTCCGACCACCGACTCGATTCTACCTCCTCAGTAAACGACACGGGCAGTGTGGAGGATAGGTCCCTCGGACCCTGTTTACCTACCCGGGACCCTACGGACCTGGTAAACTTGTTCTCACAACCCGAACACCAGACTTCTCCCTATCTCTGGTGGTCCTAAAATGAGCCGATATAGTCCTTGTGTCACTACTGGTGGTACACCCGGACCCCGGACCCTTCCACTTCTTTGTCGGTTCAAGGTCCTCTTTGGTCCCGTCACGGAAGTCCTGTCCTCCTGTGCTAGTAGTCTCTCGGGCACATGCCGGGGTGCAGATGGCGATGTCAGTACCAAAGGAAGACTGCGATCGGTCCTTAAATCTTTTCGAGGAAAACTGTCAAGGGAGACGAAAGAGACGTTCCGTGATTGGTGCCTCAATAAATTCATTTGTTAAAACATTAGTCAGTGAATCAACTTTCACTTCCGGACGAGTGAGTGTTAGGTAAGGGTGGAGGACGAGGTTCCCCAGGAAGGTTCCCTAGTTTACGGATGTACGTGTCTGAGGGAACGTCGATCCCAAGGTGTGACTAAACCTAAGATGGTTAACTACATGAGTAGACTTTGAGTTTAAGTCTTGGTTCCGTTCTCTCCTCTCTCTGTCAGTACTCCGAGGATAAAACATCTTCTCCGTAGTGCCAAGATCTTGTACGTTGTGACCGTCGCCGACGGGTCTACACCGGACTTACTCTGTAAGAGTCACCGGACCCTTGAGACGGATTAATTACGGACAAAGGGGTCTGGAACGTCGTCAAGATTTTCGGTAAAATTAACATATAAAAATTATTTTGTCTTATGTTTGTTATTTTAATTTTTATGTTAAAACATATATATATATCTCTCTCTATCTATATCCGACGAATTATGGGACGTAATTCAGGGAAAGACGTATTTATCGGTTTCTGAGTTAAGAACCGTCGACTTCGGACTGACTAAGTCAGTAAGTTACGGTCTCAGAGGTACTCCTGTCAGGTGTCAACAGAACAGGTGACAACTTAGAGGTTAAAGGTAGACCTTGGACCTTATATCAACTACGAGTCCTTTATTCTCAGTCACGAGATTCTACGTGACTGATCTACTTACGTAAAGGTCCGATGGAATGTCAACGAGCCACTCCAGGTCTCTTCCCCCTACAGCGGGACCCCAGGTTGAAAGGTCGGTCTCTGTCGGGGGTCCCAGACTTACCCTGTCGAACCGTTGGTTCGGAAAGGTGGACGACCGAAACGGGGAATGAGTGGGTCGTATTAACCGTATATACTCTGACAACGATAAAGAGGTTCGTTAGAACTAAGGTCGAACACTAAGGGAATTGAAGTACCTTTTATCTTCCCCTTTTCCTCTTTATCTTGTCTAAAATAAAGAACCTAAGGTTTTAGTGACGTCTGTCACTGATATCGGTACTTTAATTTTCTGTGAGCGAGGAACCTTCCTTTCGTTACTGTTTGGATCTGTCGTATACCTTTTCGTCTGTGTAACAAAACGGTTGTTTCCAGGCATATCAGTTTCGATACCAAAAAGGTCATCAGTACATACCTACACTCTTGACCTGGCATTTCTTATGACTCTCGGTTTCTTGACTAAGGAAACTTAATACCACGACCTCTTCTGAGAACTCTCAGGGAACCGGACGTTCCTCTAGGTTGGTCAGTTACGATTTCCTTTAATTAGGTCTTGTAAGTAATCTTCCTGACTACGACTTCGACTTCGAGGTTATGAAACCGGTGGACTACACTTCTCGGTCGAGTAACCTTTTCTGGGCTACGACCCTTTCCAACTCCTGTCCTCCTCTTCCCCTGTTGTATCCTGTTCTACCAATCCACCGTAGTGACTAAGTTAACCGTACTTAAACTCGTCTGAGACCCTATATCACCTCCTGTCTCCTCGGACACACGCCGTCAGGTACCCCAGTGTTTCTCAATCTGGTCTGACTCGTTGACTTGTTGTCGGGGTGGACCGTGGTCGGAGGAACACTCTCGCCTTCCTATGCCTCATTCCTTTCCGTGGTTAAGGAGAGGTGAGGACCGGGGACGAGGAGAACGGCGGGTACTCACTGCCAGACTTTATAAACTAAAGTGGAGTGGTTTTCAGAAGAGTGTCCCTCAGGAAGTCCCGGGGGGTAGTGAAATGTTATTTTGTTTGGGTCGGTCGCACCCCCGTTTGATCAAGATAACTAAACGTTAATCTTCTTAGTTAATCCTTTTTATAATGTCGTCAAAGATTAGGGACGGTAATTTTTTTAGTGAGGTGAACCTTCCAAGACTCACCAGTGTAGGAAGGGACCCGAAGCCTTACTGAGACACACGGTGACGTGAGTCTCTGTGTCGGACCCTCTGGAGTCGAAAGGGGGACCTCGTGAGGGAGGCCAGTAGATCTTACTATTATTTTCGGACTGAGAGACCAAGAACGAGAGTGGACCAGGAGTCCGTACAGGGAAGTACGAACGTTCTACGGACGATGTCGAGGTTCGTACTCTCCGCAGGACATGTTAAGAACACAAGAGTCTTGTGAGACCCGGTCTCACAGGTCTCCGTCCTTCGTTCTCCAGAGAAAAACCGTGTCCAAAAATGGTTGTTCCATAGATGAAAGTCTACCGGGGCGTCTCAGAGACGGGACATCGGTCTTGATAGTGCCCCGGGGAAGAATGGGTGGCAACCGTCACCCGAACTCGTTTCGAGAGATGAGACACCCGGACTCTCCCTGGGTATGGTGGGGAGTCCCGTCTCCGAGGGTGAACCGAGACGGTCGTTCTTAACTCGTCTTCCCTATCCATGGCCCATCCGGTGACCACCCATCAGGAGACTGAAGACGCGGGGTCACCTGACAAGTAAAAGGGGTCCGGTTTTCAACGAACCCCTTCGGGTGTCAGTGTGGGTCTCCGTCCGGTCTCAACCGAGAACCAGAGATTAGTCTAGAAGAGAATGCACTTCCTCGTGTCGTGAAGGTCCCATATTCCCGCCCCCGTCCTTCATTCGTTGGGGGATGGGGGCGGTGACAGGTAGTGTGGACTAGGGGACCTACCGTCTTCGGTGTTTCATCTCTCCCAATGGGACCTATGCTCGTGTGAAGTGAGTCTGTGGGGACTGTCCATCTTTTATGAAAAAACTCTTCGTGACTTTTAAGGATAGTAGGATTGCTTCGCCGGATTGAAGGAACGCACCTACGGGACGGGTGGGACGGAGGTCCGAGGCGGGTGGGACAAGGGTCCGGGGTGGGTGGGACGTAGCTCACGAGAGCACGGGAGGGTCCCTTACACAGAGACGAAACCGAGGTCGTTCGGCCTGTCACGTTTGACAGGGGACCATGTAATTGTAGGCGCGTTCGTCAGTAATTGTCAGTGTTAGTTAAAGAGGTCTTACTAACGATAACGTGTCCCTTGAATTACCTTAGAGTCCCAGTAAACAGTGAATTCTTTTTTTTTCTACCCCTCCGCCCCACCCATTTCCCTTTCCTTCCTTTCGTGCGGGTATCGGTCGTGTCCCGACGAGGTTGGTGGGGAGGGTACCGCTAGAGGTCCTTGGACACTGCCCTCGCGTACCATAAGATCGACCAATTAGTGGGTCGTCTTACCTCTGTCTCCGAATAATCCGTTTACTTCGTACTACCTACAAAATAAAGTTGTCACCTTAACCCTCTTCTTCCCTCCGTTTCCCCCCCAGGACGTCGTTCTCGACCTATTTCACTCAGTCCTCCCGGGTCCAAGGTCACAGACCCGTTCCCCTCCCTCGTGACCCCTGGGATCGTGGACCCGTGTCGTCTTAACCCTTCTACATTTGTCGTCCTTAAGATCCAGGTCGAGTGTCGTCATGGTCTAGAAGAAATAACTTGTCCTTTGGAAGGTTACTATGAAACCCGGGTAATATATGGACAGGGTCCTCCATTCTGAATTTGGACTGACCCCCGTTGTGTACGACTTATGGGGAACAAGGGGTTCTTTTGGGTTTACCTTAATAGGGGAGGCTCCTTCCTCGGGACGGGACCGTCTCATGGGAAGAGAAGTCCTTCACCCTGTCGAGACCCAACGTCACTCGATGTCCCGTCCGTACTTCCGACACCGGTTCAAGAACCCGGTCGGTCCGAAGGACGGTTGACGGACCTGTCGGCACTGACTTCCGACACTCTCCGTTCGGGCGTCATCGTAGAACCCTACCGGAGATGACCCACGACCCCCAACCAGTGTCCACTGACCTCCTCAGACAAAGGGTTCCCGAGTCTCTCCGACCGTCCTTCAGGAGAGTCCTCCCTTCATCCAGTCAAGGTCGATAGAAACTCGTGGTTAGTCCGGGATAGAGTGGAGTGACTCATACGGGGTTAGGCACGGTTCATGGTGCCGGTAGACTTTCTACAGTAGTAGGAGTAACGTGTCTACTCCTTTGGTCCCGAGACTTTCCAGTTCCCTGAAAGGGTCTCAAGGAACCGTTCACTCAGACCCGTCTCCGTCAGTACCCGGGTACTGAGATAGGACCCGTGTCTACCGTCCCGTTGGAATCGTTCGAGGACCACCGTCAAGTATAACTCGAGTAGAAAAGGAAGATACAGAGGACACCCTCTACAACCGGGTAGGTTCCCTTCCTAGGACACCGAAGACGAGAGCACGCAGAAACAAGTAAGTCATTTGAACTTGACCGGCTCAGGTTTACGGACCACACACGTGAATTTCAACTTAGTCTGCGTCCGAGAGTCCTCGGAGACCCCGGACTGTCGGATCCTCCCGAAGTCTCCCCTGACCACACCCTAGACGCTAGCCTCCGCCCCTGACCTCCGAACCGAGACGGTGACTCCTAGACACCGTAGGTCCTGTTTAAGAGATTGAGGAACCTTGGAGCTAGGGAGACAGACATGTTATCCTTATTTCAAGTGGATGAAAGGTCCTAATAACCTTCTTAACTTTTCCTCGAGTCTCGGTGTTAGGGAATAGACTTAAGGAACCTCGGTCTACATAAAGATCTAGGTCTTATAAAAAAAACCTTAAATCTTTCGCTTCTACCACCCTTATAGTGTATGAAGTATAGTGAGGTCGTACTAGACCCTGTTCCGGGGCATTAGTTTACGTAATTGTAAAGAAGTCTTTTCGATTACTTATAAGTGTCAGGTACCCATTTATTTCTGATTTTTATCAACGGTCTACTTAGAAATTTTTCGAAAACCACAAGTCTCACAAACCCTGGAATCCGGGTACCTACTTCCCAGACCTATCGTTACTATCATTATCAATAATAAATGACTCGTAAACGACTAATTGTACCTAATTGAGTAACTTAGGAGTGTCTTGAGGTACTCTCGTCCCTGGTACTAATAGGGACAAAACACCAGTTCAGACTGTCTAGTCTCTCCAACTAAGTGAACGACAATTTATGTGTCTACACTTTCCCATCTCGGTTCAACCTGGGTCCGTCAGTCCGAAGACGTAGACACAGAAACGAGTCCAATCTTTACTCGTTGATTAATGTTGTCTAATGATTCCCATTAGGTGGTCCTTAAGGGACCGTCAGATCACCAAGTCTGAGGTTCGAAAGTGACGTCTCCCACACCCAAGTTAGGGACGAGTCCCTTGATTGTACCGTGTTCGGTGCACCGTACCGGTTTTTTATATTTATTTATTCATTAAAAATTTTTTAACTCTTGTCTCCTCCTCGACGACCTCCTGAAGTCTGTCGCGGATTGACTAGAGGGACTACACTGTCCGAGAGGACGGGAGGAAGACAGACCCGACCCTTATCTCGGCACAAAGGTCTCGTGGATAGGTAACACGAAGTGTGTGTGTGAGGGAGAGAGCGCGGGAGAAAGAGACAGAGACAGAGAGAGACCAGGGTGAGAAAGTCAGGGCTGTAAAGGTTGTTGGTGCGGGGGACGAGGGGGGTGGGGGGACGTTTTGTACGAGTGGGTCTGATGCCACAATCCCTCCTTTCGTTCGCGGACTGTAGCACTGTACGTGTCGTGGACTGGAGGAAAGGCGGAGAAGAGAGGGGGACACACTGTGCGGGGGAGAGGACTCCGTGGGTGGACGTAAGGGGTCCCTAGTTTTCGCCCGCAACCGATATTCCACTGGGGTCCGTCGTTTCTGGAGGGACCGAGGACTGGGTACGTCGGAGTGAAGGCGACCTGGTGTACGTGTGTCTAGCTCCACGACCTCCGGGTCTCTAGTCTGGAACTGAGTGTGTCCGGACTCACATTCACTATCGAGGAGAGTGATCCGACGGCTGACGACTGTCGGGGGACTCCGGAACTTTCTCACTGTCTACGGAGAGCCCTCAACCTCGTGTAAGTACTCGACCACGAACACCATTTCTTAAGAGGACGGTTGCGTTCTCTGGACTCTCTATGCTCACACTAGGGACCCAACCCTTCTAGGGGACTTCCTCCCGTACTGTTGGGTGAGGTCATAAGAACGGACCTGTTAGGGTACCTGTCTCCTCGGACCACCCGATGTCAGGGGCCTCAGTGTTTCTCAACCTGTACTGACTCGTATGTGTGTGTGTGTGTCTCTTCAATTGTGCCAGTCGACCTCGGACTCACAGGTCGAAAGGAGGGTTCCTCTGAAGGACGGTCGAGGACACTCGCGACCCCTTTGTCCAAGGAGATCGGACTCGTTGGGAGCCTCGAGTCGGGTCCGGAAGTGTCCTACAACGAGTCCGAGGGGAGAGTTTCGGAGTCAGTGACAACAGGGGGTCGGACGCCCCCCCACGGATCGGTCGGTGGCAGGGGTAAGGGGAAGTCGAGTGACGTTGGGTCTCGACAGGGAGGAGGACTTCACTTCCGGTGGTGTCCTTCCGTCCCGAGGGAGGGGACCTCCTTTATGGGGGTCCCCCCTAAAGAGACACCTTACTCCCCACAGTAAGTCGTACACTACAGGGTTAAACAAGGCATAACAGTTTCACTGCCAAAAGAGGTTATTAATACATGTCTACACTGTCTACCTGGTATTTCTTCCGACTCTTCGTTTCTTAACTACGAAAACTTGACACCACGACCTCTTCTGAGAACTCTCAGGGAACCTGACGTTCCTCTAGGTTGGTCAGGTAGGATTTCCTTTAGTCGTGTCTTACAAGCAATCTTCCTGGCTTCGACTTCGACTTCGAGGTTATGAGACCGGTGGACTACACTTCTCGGCTGAGTAACCTTTTCCGGGAGCACGACCCTTTCTAACTTCCGTCCTCCTCTTCCCCCACTGTCTCTTACTCTACCGACCTCCCGTAGTGGCTAAGTCACCTGTACTCATACTCGTTTGAGACCTCTATCACTCCCTGTCCCTTCGGACCGCATGATGTCAGGTACCCCAGTGTTTCTCAGCCTGTGTTGAATCGTTCAGTTGTTCTTGGTGGTGGACTCTGCACATGTACCATCCGAGTCACCAATGGGTTCAGACACTGGACAGTCGGGTCCCGGAGAACCCGTCACCGAGTCACCACGAAAAGTCTTCCGACACTCCGACCGGAACCCCTGGTCGGGAGTGGGAGAGTTCATACCACCTCACTCGCGTCCCGACTCTCGGACGCTCGACACCAGGGTCGGAAGACAGACGGTTCTCCTTTATCGAGAGACCGTCCAACCAACTACCAAGTGTCAGGTGACAGTCCTCGGACTCACACTTGAGGTCAAGGTGGTGAAGGAACGACGGATTGGAGCAAGTAACGAGACTTGGAGACAAAGAATAGACATTTTACCCCTACTACTCAAGAGAATGAAGTTTCTCGATAACACTCCTAATTTGTTCTAGTTGCTAACTTGTCGTTTCTATGTAACTCGGTGATGGTACACAGTCGCGACTTACAAAACTCTCCTCCCAAGTTGTTTGTCTGTGTCGAGACCGGAGGCACTTCGGAAATCAGACCAGTCACTCACCTATCAGTCCCACGTCATATTGGTTTATACTACTTTTCTTGAACCGAAGTATTCATTCTCGAGCATAATAGACGGAAACCCCCACACCGACACGAATAAAGTGTAAGTAAATAATTTTCGTAACGATATATAGTCATAAGTAATAAATAAACACCCGACAATCCTTTCCATTCACGTAGGTTCCACCGGGATCACTATTTCTTGGGGACGAACGGTTATGTCCTCTACAATTCTCTACGTCCAAGTTAGGGACCCAGTCCTTCTACGGGATCGTCTCCCGAACCGTTAGGTGGGGTCATAAAAACGGACCTCTTAAGGTACCGTCCGATGTCAGGTACCCCAGGGTGTCTCAGCCTGTGCTGACTTCGTTGAATCGTACGTACTCTCATTTTACTCTAAAATATATATTTATGTATTGTATTGGTACACAAAACACATACGTCTGAGAGCTACTTGGAAGTATTTTTGGAGTGCGTAATCATAAAAGAGGTATAGAGCCCACTCCTGTGATTTCGAATCTCCCCATCTCTCTGAACGCCTTCCGGTGTGTCGCACATTTCTCACCCTGTCTCTGACGGCGGGTCCAGTGCTCACACGGGGTCTCGAGTACAAGAACCAGACATCTCTGCGACGGAGGAGAATCGAGGTTCCGGAACTGCTACACTTTCCCAAGAGACGTTTTATGTCTCAGAACCTGTTCACATTCCCCAACAATACCGAGGTAAGGGACTCAGTGTAGACTGGGGAACTTGTGATCCGTCTACTCGGGTCCCACCTTCGGTCCCTCTACTCAGTGTACCCCTAAGACCACGTCCCTAATCAAAGAGAACGGTCACTCCCAGTGGACCGTATGTCTCCATCGTGGGAGGATCAACCTCGAAGAAATCACAAGGAATTTCGACGAGTCGGAGTCTTCTCGGTAGGGACCTCTTTAAGTACAACAGGTGGCTTATCGGAAGTCCACCAGTGAGAGAGGTAGTAACGTTTCGGCCAAGGTTAGGGTCTCTTCAGGGATTTGGGATTGAGACGGTAGACCCTCCTACACACTCGAAATCACTCTCTGGGTGGACCAAGACTTAGGCACGGGTCGTAAAGGGTCGACACACCGGAGTCCGTTCAGTGGATTGGAGAGACTCGGAGTCGAAGGACCAGACGGTCCACCACTTTTACAACACAGACGTGCCGAGAACAGTCCTAACTTCCATTACAGGGGGTTCGTGGGTCCTGCCATGGAGCGTGGTAGTTCTGAGTTGTCTACCATCCTCTATTTCACCGAACCCCGCCCCACGGTGGTCTACCTTCGTCACGGGGAGGGCCGAATAGACGACACGCGTGAACCCTCTTCACCCCTACTGTAACTTAGATCTGTTAATCCTCCTAAAGAGTATCTTAAAATTAAGAAGTTAATTTTTTCACGTTTTACTGTATCCACTTCATAAAAATTTGACATTTAATTACCAGATACCAATATCGGTATTATTATTATTGCCGATGGTTAATACCTTATGTCTTAGACCTGGTCCTCGATTTATGTGTCACGGGTCTGTGTGGGGGAAAAACTGTGTCCCTGAGTCCGTAAAACATTCGGTCCTCTCGTCTCGAATCACTCCAGTCACCAAACGGGTGGTGGGGTGACTGTGGGATACCGTTTCGAAGAGTGAGGACACAAGAAGAGAGGTCACGGGTCCGTAGAAGTTTATGTGAATGTTGTTGTTAGGTTTCTCGTTTATCTTGTTCTTGGTAGAGAGTAAGTCAAATTGAGAGAGGTCAGAGTCAAATTTACCTTAACTTAGAAAGGAGAGGTCTGGAGAGAAAGGAGTTGAGTCAAGACGAAGACTTCCGAGTCAGAGAAGGGACGTCGGGGACTTCTTCCAGTCATTTTCGACGACTGCAAAAAGAGGTCGTAGAAACGCTTCAGTCTTTAGTTGTCAGGTCGGAGCGTACACAAGGGGAGTTCTAGGGGGACTGGGGTCTGTCTGCACGAGAGCCCCGTGGGAAATCTCAGAAGAGATCGGAGGACAGGAGGACCGAGGAGAAGTCCCAGATTTTATCTGTTCTGAGACGTCGACCCTTCGTGGACTTAAGTACCTACGACCTCGGTCCGATCGCCAAGTCAGAAGCCGAACTATGAATGACACGCCAACGTCCTCCCAATGTCAGAGGGACGAAGACGTAGAGTAGAGTAGATATTGTACTCCGACTATTATTACCGTGATGGAAGGTCCTAAAAACACTCTAATTTGTTTACGTTTCGTGAACTTGTCACGGACCGGGAATCCTTCGTGAATTAATAAAGGGTGCGGAATTCACAACTAACAGTGGGTACCGATGTTACTAAAGGAAGGTTATGGTTTCTACTCTCCGTCCTCTCGAGGGGAACTGTTTTGGTCCCTGAAGGTACCACCGGATCACCTATCCTTAGGTGGACGGTCACGGCCCCGGCACCCAAGCTAGGGACCAGGTCCTCCTGAGGTGTGTGGCGACTCGTTGTTTCGGGCACGCGGTGTCGACGACTTCGGGTGTGTGGATCTCGGGTCCGAGACGTCGCTCTCCGGCGACGTTACTCTTCGGACGCACGGCGTCGATCTCTCACAGGGGGTGAGGGGTGTTGGTCTCTTTCGGACGTACGTCGCTCCTGGGTCACGTCGGTTTGCACGAAAAATTTTCAGAATTTTTTTATTTATTTATTTTCGATCTGTGTAATGTTTCCAGAAATTTACGTAGTCGGGGATTTACACGGTTCGTGTCACTTACCCCGACAACATCCAAGAGTCATTTACAGTCCGAGAGACTCTGGGTTCAATGAAAGAGTGAGTTAATTGAATCTCAGGAAAAGGAAAAAATTTTTTGGTATTAAGTTAATCTTTGTCTACTGTAGGATCTTCTCTTGTGTCTGTTTTGTAGGAGACTGTATTTAGTGTGGTTACAAAAGAACCCAGTCAAAGGGTACCGTTATCTTTATTTTCGTTTTCATTTGTTTGAATATTCGAAAACGTGTCTTTTTATTTTTTTTGTTTTGTTTTTACTTTTCTGTTGGATACTTGATCCTCTTTATAAACGTTTACTACATTGACTGTTCCCTGAGCAAATGTTTTATATATTTATCAAGTATGTTGAATTATTGTTTCTTCGGTTATTAGGTTAGTTTTTCCCTTTTTGCCCGTCTTCTGGACTTGTCTGTAAAGAAGTGTCTTCTGGATGTCTGCCAGTTCTCCGTGTACTTTTCTGTGAGTCACAGAGATCAATAATCTCTTTATGTTTAGTTTTGACGGTTCTCTACGGTGGAGTGTGGTCAGTCTTCCCGGTAGTATATTTTTTTAGATGTTTATTTTTTACGGTCTCTCCCACACCTCTTTTTTCTCGAGAGGACGTGGTAACCACCCTTACGTTTAACCACGTCGGTGATACCTCTTGTCATACCTCCAAGGAGTTTTTTGATTTTCATCTTAACGGGATACTAGGTCTTTAGGGTAAAGACCGGTATGTAGGTCTATTTTGATATCAAGATTTTCTTGATACCTTCGCTGGATTTACTGGTAGGTGTCTACTTACCTATTCTACACCACGTATATACGTCACCTCATAGTGAGTCGGCACTTTTTCTTACCTCGTTACGGTATACGTCGTTGTGCCTACATGAATCTCAAATACTGTGATTCACTTCAGCTTTTCTCTTTCTGTTTATGGTATACTATAATGAATATACACCTCAGACTTTACGTGGTGTTTATTTGAATAGGTACTTTGTCTTTATTCGTGTATGTGTATCCCTTGTCAGAACACCAACGGTTCACCTGAACTCCAACAGCCCCTCTCTACGTCACCCTCAGACCCTAATCGTCTTCGTTTGATAAGTCAAGTCAAGTCAGCGAGTCAGCACAGGCTGAGAAACACTGGGGTACTTAGCGTCGTGCGGTCCGGAGGGACAGGTAGTGGTAGAGGGCCTCAAGTGAGTCTGAGTGCAGGTAGCTCAGGCACTACGGTAGGTCGGTAGAGTAGGAGACAGCAGGGGAAGAAGACGGGGGTTTGGTAGGGTCGTAGTCTCAGAAAAGGTTACTCAGTTGAGAAGCGTACTCCAACCGGTTTCATGACCTCGAAGTCGAAATCGTAGTAAGGAAGGTTTCTTTAGGGTCCCAACTAGAGGAAGTCTTACCTGACCAACCTAGAGGAATGTCAGGCTCCCTGAGAGTTCTCAGAAGAGGTTGTGGTGTCAAGTTTTCGTAGTTAAGAAGTCGCGAGTCGGAAGAAGTGTCAGGTTAAGAGTGTAGGTATGTACTGGTGTCCTTTTTGGTATCGGAACTGATCTGCCTGGAATCAGCCGTTTCATTACAGAGACGAAAACTTATATGATAGATCCAACCAGTTTTGAAAAGAAGGTTCCTCACTCGTAGAAAATTAAAGTACCGACGTCAGTGGTAGACGTCACTAAAACCTCGGGTTTTTTTCTTTCAGACTGTGACAAAGGTGACAAAGGGGTAGATAAAGGGTACTTCACTACCCTGGCCTGCGGTACTAGAAGCAAAAGACTTACAACTGTAAATTCGGTTGTAAAAGCGAGAGGAGAAAGTGAAAGTAGTTCTCCGAAAAATCGAGGAGAAGTGAAAGACGGTATTGTCACCACAGTAGACGTATAGACTCCAATAACTATAAAGAGGACCGTTAGAACTAAGGTCGAACACAAAGAAGGTCAGGTCGCAAAGAGTACTACATGAGACGTATCTTCAATTTATTCGTNACTTTGTCGGGGTGACCTTAAGGTAGTGGAGGTGATCGAAACAAGTATCACTACGAAAGATTCCGAGTGAACTGAAGTGTAAGGTTCTACAGACCGAGATCTAATCACTAGTGTAGTAGTACTAATAGACCCAGTACTTCTAGAAAAAACATGTAAAGAAGACACATAAGAACGGTGGAGAAGAATTATAGAAGACGAAGACAATCCAGGTATGGTAAAGACAGGAAATAGTTCGGGTAGAAACGTACCTTACAAGGGAACCATAGAGATTAAAAGAACTTCTCTAGAGATCAGAAAGGGTAAGACAACAAAAGGAGTTAAAGAAACGTAACTAGCGACTTTTTCCGAAAGAATAGAGAAGAACGATAAGAAACCTTGAGACGTAAGTCTACGAATATAGAAAGGAAAAGAGGAAACGAAAAGTGGAGAGAAGAAAAGTGTCGATAAACATTCCGGAGGAGTCTGTCGGTAAAACGAAAAAACGTAAAGAAAAGGTACCCCTACCAGAACTAGGGACAGAGGACATGTTACAGTGCTTGGAGTAAGGTATCAAGTAGTCCGTGAGATAGATAGTCTAGATCCGGGAATTTAGATAAAGAGTGAAGGTGACATATTAGTATTCCCTAAACTAAATCCAGTATGGACTTACCAGATCGCCAAAAGGGATGAAAGAAGTTAAATTCAGACTTAAACCATTATTCCTCAAGTACTACACTCGGTGTCAGTCGAGGACCAGAACAAAAACAACTGACATATCGCGAAGAGGTAGAAACCGACGTTTCTTATATTAGTTAGACTAAAGCCACAACTGGTAGACCACTACAGGTACACATCTCAGAAGAGAACACAACAACCTTCTCCCACAAACGATACTGGTCACGTAAAAGAACCGTTTTGAGTTAATCAGAAACGGGACGAAGTAAGGCGTAAGGTTCCGGTTCAAACGGACAATGAGGTCCACAAAGAACTGAAGGATGAAAACGTAAGGTCAGGGGATCTTACTTTTCCTGTAGAAAAAACCCACAATCTAGATGTTCCAGAACATCCAGAAGTATTTTGACAAGTTGAAGTCAAAGAAGTCGTAATGACCAACCCCGTATCTGAACCGGTTGACACTATAACTTACCAAACGGAACCTCTGCTTGTCTCTAGTAAGACAGCAAAAACTCTAACGTAGGTTCATGACGTAAAGTCTGAGAAAACAACTAGCACTACCGATGAGGTAAAGAAGACTCCCTAAGGACGGGCGTCATCATCTATATTACCAGTAGACTCAATTTAAGTGGGTAAGGTCAGGTAAAATCAAGCGACTAAAGATCTTACAGTTACAAGTGAGAACGGTAGAGAACAAACTGGTGAAGGTTAAACGGAATTAAGTACCTGGACTGTAAGGTCCAAGGATACGTTATAACGAGAAATGTCGTAGCCTAGAACGAAGATAGTGGTCAGTGTAGGTGTTAACCCATAAAAAAAAACGAAACCGAGGTAGGGGAGTAAGAAAGACCTCAATAAAGAGGTGACTAGAGGGCATCGTATAACCCGTGGATTACTAGACCCCTCAAGGAGAAAACCATAGGATAGTAAAACGGAAAAGTATGACAAGTACCCCAAGAGTTCCGTTCTTATGACTTCACCGAACGGTCACATATTGACTTAGTGGGACGACACATGGCCTTTAATTGTGGTGTGACATTTAGTTGACATGAAGTTATGTTATAAAAAAATTTTCTTCGTTTAATGAATTACAAACTTAGTGTCAGAAGGTAATAGTGACTTAGGAAGAGGACCTTGAAGTTGTTCCATAAAAACGAGACGTGCCTAAAGTCTGATAAATCGACCATTCTAAATCTAGTGTAAAAGATACACGTATGTCGATAAAAAGAAGTGTCGAACAAAGAACTTAAATGGGAAACCTACGTAGAAATAGATGTCACTGAAGACAAGTCCTTAACTCATAATACTTAAAGTTCCTATACTAATTTCTTTAAGAAGGAATTTTTATCCAGTAAAAAATTTTTCGTTTAATGTAAAACTAACGGAAGTTGTTACACAAAGAATTTCTTTTATTTTGAAATGTAAAATCCCCTGTATAAAAAATTACCTATCTTAGTAAAATGTTCAGTGGGTTGCTGACTGAGCGGGTTACTAGAGGGTCCCATCGGAAAGAAACCCCCTGAAGGAAAGAGGATTTACAACCACGGGTGTCTAGGTCATAGGTCGGTGGAAGGTTCCGGATAACTAAAGAGAAATTTACAGGGAGGAAGGGTCCAGAACAGGTCCGAAGGGGAGTAGAACTTGACACTGTTCAGGGAGGTCCCGAAGGGGAAGGGTTGACTGGGGTGTATTAGTCAGAGGGTAAAGACCCCTAGTCAAGGGAGGTGTCTTTGGTACCCACCGAGAAGTCGGACGAGGTGCGGTAGGAATCGGGAGATTCCAGACAAAAGACACGTTAGAGTAAGACCCATCAAGAAGAACTAAAGGGTTCGGGAGACTTTTGAGAACCTCCACCGTGACACAAAATCCACGGTGTACCTGGAAGGTCGAGGCCGTTGATTGTGCCCCACTCGTGTACAGGACCACTAGGTGTCTCACTACCTCAGGTCCGAAGGTCTAAGTCAAGTCGACCGAGACAAAGATCAAACTCTTTATAAGACACTGGACTCAACGGTCAGACTCATTGATCCACACCATGGTTTACAGTCGTCGATTAATGAAAATTGGTAATAATTACCCAGACGTGATTAATAGGGGACGTACATCCGTTCTAAAATGTCTACTCTGACTCGTGCTTCCTCCACGTTTCCTGACACGAACTCCGGTGTCCCACTCACCCAACAGTCTTACCCCGACTTTGGGGACCCCAGGATACGTCCCTGGAACGGGGATCTTCTCCCTTACCCCGTCTCTCTCCACCGTAGACCTGACGTCCCGACTCTTTTGCCCTGTGCCAAGGCGGACCCCTCTACCTTGGTGACAGAGCGGACAGAGGAGGGGGTGAGGGTCTTACGTTAGATGGCTTTGGAGAATAATTTTCATAAGACCTCCACTATTTTCACAGTCGTTTCTAAACGAGTAAAAGATTTGACAGTAATTTTGTTTTAAATAACAGTCCCCTTTATATCCGTCACCTCCTCCATCCCACCCGTCCCTCTCCCCCTCCTACTAAATTTTAGTCAGGGGATTATTTAATTTCTGTAAGTGAGTGTTCTACCCCCGAATCTCTCCCTTTTAACGATTTTCCAGTAGTGAAAGAGGTGTGGTCGACCGGCCCAGGAGTGTCCGACAGTATAGGACGTCAGAGAAGTAGGGAGGGCTACGAGGTAGGGAGAGGATTGGGCAGACGTCCCGGTTTAGGAGGGAGGGAAGTCCGGGCGGGTAGGGAGAGAGAGGAGGTCCCCAGAAGAGGTTGTGGGGTGGTGTCCCGAAGGTAGCGAGCTGAGAGGCTGGTGCATGACCTTGGGTTTAGACGGACCTTCAAATGCACCGACGAATGGTGGGCGTGACCTGACATTCCAGAAACTTCCGTCCTCTGACCGGAGATTCACAGTGAGCTAAGGCTAAGGAGGACTACAGGAGTACCCCTCCCCTCTCTCCCCACACTGGATTAAGGGAATCTTACTCCTGTACAGTCGGTGCTTTCCGTTGTGTCTTGGGTTTCACAAGTTTGGGAGTAATATCTCTGGTCCTCGGGTGTGGAGTCCCCCTCTGCCCTGAGTGGGTTCCAGTGTATCCCTCCAGTGGCCGGTGAAGAGACCTAAGGTTGAGTCCCCGGGTCCTCGGACGAGTTCTCGACCCTGAGACCAATATCAGGTGGACTCAGGTCGCCTTCGGGGGAGGTAAGCGATCGTCCCATTGGAACTTGTTCGGTGACTCGAGGTCACGGGGTCCGCGGACAGACCCAATAGCTCTGGTCGACCCTCTTACCTTCACGAAACGAGTCACTACAGCCGTCAATAGAAGAAACAGTAGTAGTGGGAGCATTACTCCCCTCCCGTCGCGTGAAGGTTCGGTAGTCCCAAAGACGGAAAACAGACTCGGTACGGTGGACGAGTTGTTCCTGGGGACGTGGGGGACACGGTCGTAAAGCCCCTCTATTTATCCGTACCGGGGTCGGGACCTCTACGAAGTCGGACCGTCCCCCTCCGGCTCCGAGACTTGCACCGTCAGTGACCCCGACGAGTCTCTACAGGTCGGGAATGAGGAAGTCCGACCAACGGCCGAACGTAACGGGGTGGGAGACTTCAGTTTACCGGTACACAGAACGAAGTCGGTTCGTCCTGGTCGGGTCTTCCTCCAGAGACCCCTTTCCTTCTCCCACACCGACCGTTCCCACCCTCACTCCCACACCCCACGCGGCGTCCACGACTAGGTGACTCTTTCCCTTCACTCTCGTCCAGTCCCGGTTCAACGTCCGACCGGGAAACCCTACGCGAAAACCAAGACCCGACCCGGTCCTCCCCGGTACGGGACCATGGGGAAGGGTAGGGGGTGGGGGGCGTTACTCCCGGGAGTCGTGAACAGACCTCGCTCTGAGTCCTTCTCCTCGACCCCCGTCCCCTCTCGGACACCACATTTGCCCAAGATCCTGTCCTACACGACGTGCGGTCGAGACCCTCGAACCGTGTGACAGTCGGACTCGGAGGCAAGGGGAGACGGGTGCCAGTGCGACAGGAGACTAAGGCCGTGAGGTGTGACTCCTGGTTCGCGGTCGTAGGCGTCCTTTTATCGGTCGCGTCATCCTTAGGTTCATATTATCGTGTAAAGTCTTGGAGACCCCGTAGAGAGACACGTGTGCGGACCCACCCCTCTCCCCTCCTCTACTACCTCTTCTCCTAAAAATGTAGGTCTTCCTCCCTACCCTTATCTCCTACGTGTACGTCCCGTCCGGTTTCTGCAGGTCTCTTAAGGGACCCCGACAACTGAGGACACCCGAAGAACCTCCTTCTCCTCGGACCGAACCCGAAACTTCGGTGCCACTCGTGTCCTCCTCGCCTCTTCCCTTTCACCCCCACCCCACGTCCTCCTCGGACCGGGGTCCCCTTGGCACCGGAGACGTCCGACTTGAATGGGAGAGACTCTGGACTCCTTGGTCCTGGGACGCCCGGAGGGTCGGACCCCTCGGGGGAGGTCGGAGTCACCCCCGAACCAAGAGTCGGAGACGTCCTTCTCAGGAAAGGGAGGTTTCTGGTGTCGACTCCTTCTCTCTTGTCTTCCCGGTCGTCCGACCCGAGAAGTAGATCTTTCGCCCAGTCACAGGTGTACCTCCCTTCCTCCGGTCCAAGTCCCGACACGGGGAGGTGTCCCCCCAGGACGGGGTCGCGGTCTGGGAATCACCACCAGGACGATGAGGTCCGAGAGGAGCCCGGAGGGCGTAAGAGACAAGGGACAGCTGTGAGAGAAACGTGCGGAGTCACGGAGGGATGGGGGATCCCGAGACAGAAACAAAACGAAAGACAACAAAAATAGAGACAAAGAGAGAGAGACAGAGACAGAGGAGAGAGATACACAGACGGGACGGGCGGAGAGACCTAGAACGAGGGAGACAGGGAGGGAAGTGACAGTCGGGAGGAGAAGTGGAAAAGTCCGAGGGGACGGGACCAGGTGTACAAAGACAGGTAGACGGACAGAGACTCGGTGAGAGACGGGGTGTCGAGAGATGGACTTTCTGTGACCCTAAGGGTCGATGTCTCGAAACGGCTCCAACCCGTCCGGAGGACGTCTGAGGGCGGACGCCCGCCGACCGAGGAGAACGAAATTAGGTCCGGACTAGACTGAAACCGAAGAAAATGGAGGAAACGAAAACTAGAAATAGAAAGAAATTTTGGGATACAACAATCTTTGGATAACTGAAGTCTACAGAAGTAGGAAGGGCCCATCGGTGGCTCCGATGTGACTCCCTCCCCTAGACTGACCCAATAAGGGGCCTTTAGTACTCCCTCTCTCGGAAAGTCTCGGACACAACGTCGACCTACGGAGGCGGTCTGACTTACTCTCCACCGAGTCCTTCGGACGTTGGGACGCCAGGACCTGCTGACACACCAACCATCTCCGCCCACTTCACGATGCGACCCCTGCTCTACTCTCTCTCCCTGTCGTACCCTGTCTCCCCAGACGCACTAGACCCCTCGGTCCCCCATGCCCCCGTGTCTCCCCCCGTCTCCCCGTGACACCGTAGTCTTCTGTCTGGAGGGACTCGAGACGGTAGGGAAGGACTCACGGCTGTCTAGTGTTGAGGCCCAAAGACAAGAGAGAGGACATCAAAAGTAGCGAGAGGAGAGAACCCCTATTGTGGCTCATACTCTTAAGACGTATCGTTATACACACTCTACGTACACGGGTTACCTAATGAACCACGTATCGTTCACGACACGAACCGAAGACGGAACGGGAGGGATTCGTCCGGAAGGACGTCCTGGTCCGAGTGCCGACGGTGTGCTGTAGGGACTGTGTTTCTGTTCCTGAGTGAGTGACGGGGTGACTTCTCTACTCGGCCGACCCGTGTTCCTACAATTACAGACGTCCGAGTAGGGGTGTGGAGACGGGGTACGTACCCCTGGAGTCCTGACAAGAGGGTCGCCGAGGTCCCGAGAGTGTAGACGTCCAAATAAGTGGTCTCCGTGGTCGTCTTCATTTCCTGTTCATATTTTCGTTGTTGGTGGTATTATTTCGTCGGCGGAGAACCTCTCAGAACCTCGGAGAGGGCCTGTAGGGACTTGAGTGAAGGGTACTCTGACAGTTCCACTCTTCCAGGGTCTACTCGCCGGTGTGACTGAGTCCACTGGATCGTCCAGTCCTGGTCTTGACCCAGACTTGGGAACAGACAACTTCGTACCTGGGGTTCGTGTTGGAAGTCTCTGACCCTGAGTCGAACCCCTACCTCCCCCGACCACGGACCCTGAGACTTATAGTCATTCGGGGCCCCTCGACACTGTGTCGACCCAGGAGGGTCAGACTCTTGTGGGAAGGGGTTGTAGAGGTACCTTCCGCCACTGGGAACGAGTCGACAGAGGGGTTTCTCCGTCTTCGGACCAAGTGTCAATGAGTGGCACGGTGAATGATACCCGTTAAACCCCAGTTCCCGAACAATCTGTTCGACCTCCCTCTGGTCCACCCGGACCTTTGTACCCGAGACATAGACTACGACCCCACGGGGGACATTAAGTGAGGGACCCCGAAGGAACGGACCACTACTTTACTTAACTCTCGGTGATCAACAGTTGGGACTCACATGTGACTTCATTAGACCCCCGACAATTTTTGTACTACGGATCTTCCTGAAGACTGTCAGATCACTAATTCTGAGGCGCTAAGGAGACGTTTCCTACACCAGACTAGGAACCAGTCCCTGGAGTCTAGAGTGCACACCGTGTCACGTCGGTTTGTTAACCTCCCTTTTTTTTTTAATGCGGGCCTCGGTCTGACGTCTCTTCCGCTACTCTAAGAAGGTCCCACACCGGAACCGAGAACCGTAAACAATTTTCGAGGGGTCTCCTAAGCTTACACGTCGATTCAAACTCTTCGTCCGGTGCCCCCAGTCGAGATACTACATCCTCGGACCTTGACTCCCCTCTCGTCCATACTGTGTTCTTTATAACAGACGTACACCCACTCAGACACGAACACTTACACTCAGACACGCACCCGGCCCCACACAGGTACAAAACCACGCACGTCCGTGCGATTCAGCAAGTCAGCACAGACTGAGAAACGCTACGACACCCGACCGAGGAGACAGGTACCCTAGGAGGTCCGTTCTAATGACCTCACCCGACGGGACGGGAGGAGGTCCCCTAGAAGGACTGGGTGTCTAGACTCGGACACAGAGGATCCAGAGGCCGTCCAGAAATGGCACTCCCGGTGGACCCTTCGGGCACAGGAATAAGTACACATACATTTGGGCGCACACACACAGATGCGTACACGTGGACACACGTACAGACACAGCTACACACAGCACACACACACACAGATGCAGAGACACACAGTTCCCTTTCTCTGGTTCACCCGTCGAGCACCCCCTTCACTTCTTCCTAGGGACCCTATACAAAGGAGTGAAATGTCTGTCCTGGGTCACTCTTATTTACCGATAAACTCCAGTGTCCGGGTCCGGAGGTGTTGTGGTATAGACGTGGGGGTCTGACTTTTCTGCTCCTTTTACGTTCGACCAGACACCGAGGTCCAGAACCGAGCTCGCTTGGAAAAACAACGAAGAAGTGGACGACGTTTAACCATCCGGGTTGGATTGACTCGGACAAACCGACTGGACCCTCCCGACCCGGTCGGAAAGAGTCTTGAGACTTCGATGAAGCGGTGGTCACTGACGAAGGGTGGTGGGTGTAGCCCGTTCTGAGGGTCCGGTCGGTCCCGGAGGAGGAGGGGAGACCCATAAAGCAGTACACGTCCTAAGTTCGCACTCCTCGTTCGTATCGGGGGGTGTACGGTCCACTGGAGGGGTTGTAGAACCGCGACTCCCAACTCTAGGTCTCGAGTGGGGTACCAATGGACCTCTCTGGGACCCTCGACTCTCACGAGACCCAGTCCCGGACCTCCGTGATGGAGAACGGTCGACACGGTTGTCCCGTGTCCACTCGGGACGAAAGGAGTAGACCGTTTACCCGACCGTCCTGGACGGTACGGAGCCCCTCGTCCAACCGACCTCGTGTCTGTCTTTACGCCCACTTTCACGAGTCGTCTGCTGTCGTGACCGTGGGTTCGGTCTACTAAGACCGTGGTACCCTCCACCCAAGTTGGGGAGGACGGGGGTCTACGGAAGGTGTGAGCGACGGCCATGGCAACAACGGTGGTAACCCAGGATGGAGGACACCCTCCCCATAAGTCTTCCAAAGACGAACCTCCTCGTCCCCGTCACTGTGTGGGTGCCAGGTAGGGGGTGTGGGCACACTGACCGACACCCGCGACGCCGTCCTTCACTGCGCATCCTCCGTCACCGAGGACGTCCGTGTCCCTGGACCTCGGAGCCCTCGTTTCCGGTTCCCTCCCCCACCGACCAGAGGGACTCCGAAAGACCTGTCGTCCCCTCCCCACGACCGAACTCACGGGACCCGTGGACCCTCACTGACCACCCCTTTCCTTAGAATTCCCCAGTCTAAGGAAAGACTCCCCTGGGGCACTCAGGTCCCGAACGAACTGGATACCGTCGACAGAGTCACCTTTATTGGGTCCTAGACCTCGGACTGTCTAATCGTGTGTAAAGAATTGGAGAGACTTGTAGTACAACAGTAATCATTTTCCCTCTATTTCTTGTTAAGCTAAAACCTTAATAAATTCCTAATTTTAAGAAGGGTGCAACGAGTCACCATTTACTTAGACGGACGGCTACGTCCTCCGTGTCCAAGATAGGGACCCAGTCCTTATAGGGGACCTCTTCCCTTACCGTTAGGTGAGGACATAAGAACGGACCTCTGAGGGTACTTGTCTCCTCGGACCAACCGATGTCAGGTATCCCAACGTTTCTCAACCTCTGTTGACTTCGTTGAATCATGCGTACGTGTTAAAACGACCCCGGAAGTGTGTCCGTGGCGGTATAGTCCCATAAGTGACGAAGGAACGACACAATAGAGGAGGTCTGACCTTGCGTCACGTCGTCTGCCCTATACCCCAACCACCATTCTTCTAGACCTAAGTTTAAGACGGGAAAGCGAACGACCGATTTCCTGGAACTTGTTCAGGAGACCGGTGAGTCTCGGAGTGAACACTTTACTCCCAGTCCTTACCCTGTTATCAGTGATTAAGTAATTCAACAACAACTCTTACTGTATCTTGTTATATAGTTGTTATCATGGGTGGACAGGTCGTGAATGTTTGTACGGTCCGTAATCAAGTTACCTGGGAACGATGTTAGAATATTAATAGAGACGTAGATATCGACTTTTTTTGACTCCGAGTCACACCCATTCGTTGTACCGGTTCCAGTGGGTTGAACGTTTACTTCCTCGAACTTGAACTTGGGTCCGTCGGCGATGAAGGGACGAAATGGTCGGTGTCCCAGATTCGTGTAAGTTCAACCTTCTTCAGAATTTCGTGTGTGCCGGGTTGGTGTACAAATAACGATTCCTTAACGGGGAAGTGGAACTGCACGTAGTATTGGAGTGACTACTCAGGGACATAGACTGTCCAGAAATAGTCGGAATGCCGTAGATGTTTCGTTCAATACCAAGGGAAATCTCCCGTGACTTTGGGTCTCTTTGGTTCACTGGGCGGGTCCCGTGTATCGTGCACACTCCGGTTCGATCCCCAGATCGCGGAAGACGTCCGAGACCGACGTTACGGAATACGGTACACAAGAACCACCCGAAACCCCGAAAACTACGACCCACTCCCCACCAATCACAAAGACTCTGAAGAGACGGAAAGATTTTCGTACGTCTACACTGGAGACTGTGAGACACCAGATGAAAGACTACTCTGCACCCGTCCTGAAGCGGGAGGAGACAGTTCTCGACCGGGCTGCACCCCGAGACGTCTCATTGCCGTCGTAAGGACGACACAGGAAGGGTCGCGATGTGTGCGGTTCCACCGTGTCCCCATATTGTACCACAACTAACGGGCGAGTTATGAGTAAGTCTAAACACGAGTCTATGTCCGTAGGGGTCGGGGTTCACCGTTTAGCCGATACCATTGGGAAAAGAAGACGGTCACTAACCGACCCGTCACCGGTTTACTGGGTGAAGGTTGGTTGTGTTCCCTTCCCTTTTAGATGACCCTTGGAGATCCCCCCTTGAAGGGAGGGATTTATTCCTCCCTTGTATTCGTTTCTCGGGAAGACGAGAGGGACAGAGTCGAAGTGGAAGGAAGGACGACTGTTACGAGAACCCACTTATGCACTACGGGCCTTGGTACCATTGAGAAAACACTGATACTCCGTTGTAGACGACTTCCACCACCGTGTCCACCTATTTCTCTTGGACCTACATGACTACTGCGGTAATGGACTATGGAACAATGAACGTTGGTCCTAGTAGGATTGACTACTTTCCTTACTACCACTACTACTACCATTGTCATTGTTATCCTAGATCAAACACTTCACCTGTAAGACTTTAGACAAAATATACATTCCTTCGACTTCAAATCTCTTTTGTGACTTAAAAGGGTGAAATATATCGGTGGTGATCGTTCATCTTCTTTGTCCTAAGTCTGGGTCCAAGTAGACTGCGGATGTCGGCACGGGGTTTTGCGGAGTGTTAGGATGGAGTCTTTCGTGACCCAAGGTGTCCTTCCTGCAGGCTCTTTTTCCACTATAGATGAGGAGAGGATCTCGACAGAGATTTATCGGGGTAAAGGTTCCTAAGTCACTCGTGAGTGCAACTTTACACCGGACAGTCTGGTTGCTACACGATGTCTCGACCTTTCTTATCTCTGCTACCTTAACCTGTAGACATCTTACTTTGGTGCCTCTTCCACTACCGTGGGGTGAGGTCGTGAGAGCGGACCTTTCAGGGTACCTGCCTCCTCGGACCACCCGACGTCAGGTACCCCAGCGATTCTCAGCCCGTGTTGACTCCTGAAGAGAAAGTGAAAAGAGAAAGTACGTAACCTCTTCCTTTACCGTTGGGTGAGGTCGCAAGAACGGATCTCTTAGGATCCCTGCCCCCTCGGACCACCCGACGGCAGATACCCCAGCGTGTCTCAGCTTGTGCTGATTTTAATGAATCGTTGTCGTCGTCTTACTTTGGTTCGTCCGGGAAGTTTCTGAACACAACAGAAATTTCTGGACCCTACCAGTAGGGTAAGGTACTTTTTCTTGTGTGAGAAGACGAAGAAGGTCAACCCCAGGAAGTTCCCGTCAAGTTCACGGGGAAGTAAGTCCTTCGGACGAGACTGACAGGACTCGTCTGGACACTCTATCGCTCCCCGTCCCTTTCGAGGGACAACAACAAGTCAGTGATACAGCACAGGGTGAGAAACGCTGGGAAGTACCTGATATCGTGTGATCCGAGGGGGCAGGGAGTGATAGAGTGTCTCAAACGGGTTTAAGTACAGGTAACTCAACCACTATGATAGATGGGTAGAGTAGGAGACGGTGGAAGAAGAGGAAAACGGAACAAACGGGCTAAGAACAGTACTCGTTTCAGAGGTTTCGATTAATACATATGTGTGTGGGAGGACGGTTGACTCATACTCGTGGACCCCCCCGTTCTGACGTAGATGTGTGTCCGCTGGTGGGACACGGATTGTGTCAGACCTCACGGGTCCTCCTCGACTCCTTTCCGAACGACCGAACTATACTGAAGTAAATCACGGCCGATGTACGAGACATTCCTGTCGGGGGATCCAGTCAAAGGGTGTACCAACGTTTAGGTTAGGTACGAGTCGATTCAGAAACAGGTGGTTTCCCTCGAAGAAAGTGGTTTTAGATCCCATAAGTAACACCCCGTGCGGTTTCTCACACTACCAGTACACTGGGAGTCGCCCTTGGGTGTTGTACTTTGTCAGGTTTTTTCTGACGGACCTCCCTGTCCCTGAACTGAAACGGACCTTCCCACCCGTTCCCGTAAGGAATTTCCCTCGGGACGCACTTGTTTCCACGTCTTCACTGGGGTATGTCCTCTCGTATTCCCTGGTAGCCCCGCCCAGGTCTCTCGACGGCCCGTGGATCTTTACCGTCGAAAGAAGAGATGAGGACGGTCCACTGTAGTGGAACAACTAGGTCCGGACTCCTTACAAGATCTTCGACTGTTACAGACAAGGGAGACCGGAGTGATAAGGGACCTTGTATTACCGAACACGAACTTCTCGAGACGTCCCGATCCCACCCAACCACCCGTCCCCCCGACCCCACCTCCCCCAACCGAAAGAATTCAGTCGACTCTTAGTTCTCGAAGACCCCCGACGGGAATTCGCCGGGGAGAGGTACCCATAAAAATCAGTGTAAATTAAACCGTCGTGACTCGTGAAAACTAAAGTGTTACTAATCAATCTCGAATACACACGCGACAAAAAGAAGAAGGGCGGGCGGACAGAGGGGGTTCCCCTGACCCACAACAAAACTGAAAATACACGATGTTATTTTTGAAAGTAACATCGTTTTACAAACGAGCAGTTTTAATCGAACCAATTAAGGTTCCTTAACAAAGTAGAACCGAGGTGTCCGTGGCCCCTAGAAAAAATGTTCTACTTAACCGGTGGTCGGTCGATAGAGGCCCTGTTAAGGAGACATCACAAGAAGGGGGACCTTAAATGGAAATTTCTCCTTTCTGGACGGAAACGAAAGGTTGTCGAGGACGCTTGTGCAATGGTTCAAGTACACGATCCGCGGTCCCGTCCCTTTCCTCCGGTCCTCACACCCAACCCACCACAACTAAAATTTCAGTGCCTGTTCTTTCTTTTGGGCAAGGGGTGTGGTGGTAGGGTGGGGGTGGACCCGTGTCTCCGTCTGTGAGTACCCACGTTAGGTCCGTACTTACGCACATGTGTGTGTGTGTGTGTGTGTGTGTGTGTGTGTGTGTGTGAGTCTATACGGTCCAGGTTCGGAGGTGGGTCTCTACAATGTACCGGCCCGTGTGAGTGTTTACATGTTTGTGTGGTCCGTGTCTATGACGTCTGTTCGTTCGACCGGTCCCCGTGTGTCCTTCTGTCTCTACGTTTCTCTGTGTGTCTGGGGTGAGCCGCCCAGGTCCACCCCCTGAGGCCTCGGTAGGAAAGATGTGCGACCGTCCCCGGTCCCCCGTCCGACCCGGGTCTCTACTGGACGTAGTCACTCCCCCGCCATCCACGGTGGAGGTGCGCCGCTACCAGTAGGACCCCGGCCCCCAGTTCCGGGAGGAGGAAGTCCGTCTCTACTTGAGGACGTGGTGTCTTTTTACCGAGAGAACTTGACTCTTGGGTCCAGTTCGGTTGAGGGACCCCGTCGAGAGGGTGGGTGGGAAGGGGACGAGGGTGATTTCAGACGATCGTCTCCGTCACCTCCGGACACTCCAGTCGACGGGTGGCAATCCGCCCTTAGACGAGTTTAACAGTCCTTTTGTTTGAGGACTCTCCATTACCCCGCCACTCACACGTCAGACTCGCCCTTCCCCTGTCTTGTCCACCCGCCCTTCCACTAAGACCTTCTGGGAGACGTTTACCTGGTAAAATGGAGCCGACTGGAATCCTACCTAGGAGTCTCGACCGGAACTTGGTGGACCCAATAATTTACTGTATCGGGGAAGGAGGGGAGAGGAGAGATGTGACTCACCCAAGTGTCTGTTTGTCAAGACCCTCTGTCCGTTTCAATGATAATAGACTTGTGGGGGTACACGGTCCGGGGCACGGACCGTAAAGTTTATCAACTCGAAGTAAATGAGGAAGTTGTTAGGATGTTCCAACCGTAAAAATAGGGGTAAAACGTCTCAGTCCCATTACTCGTACCCCGAGTCACACCCGAGCTTCTATTGACGACAGAGTAAGGACGTGACCTACCTACTTGGTACTTCGAGTCTCTCGAAGTCTCTGAACGGGTTCCGGTGGGTCGACCATGACTTGCTCGTCCTAAACTCGAGTCCTGTCTGAGGTTTCGGTCAGACCCCTATCCGGAAATCCTGGACGACGGGACCTTTGTTCTACCCTGCCAGTCCCGGGGTCTACCGTTCGCGACCGGTGTCACACCCACCGTCTGACCTCCCCTTCTAAGTGACCCGAAACCCCACTGGACCAGACTCTCGGACTCGATCGCTGTGTCGTCGTCGTTCCCGCCCATCCTCCCGGTCCCTCCCACCGTAAGTCAATCATTCAACCGACTCGACGTAGGTGTGCCTAATCTGTGTTTCCCGCGGGTCTGTCCTCGTCGACGGTACCGGTTCTCAGCGACTATTACGACGAGACAGTAAGGGGGGGCGGACGGCTCGGAGGAGAGGTGGGAGGGGTAGTTTAGGAGAGACACCTCTTTACTGTGTCGACTGTAGAATTCGCCTTTCACCGGAAGTCCGGTACGTAAGTAAGGTATTTAAAAATAGTCGACGGGTAGGACAAGGTCCGTGGCCCTGACATCGTCTCTTGTCTTGTCGAAGACGGTAGGTCGCGAACGTCCCCTCTGTCTGTTGGTACCTGTTTTGCAATGTAGGTCGTTCCTTCTTCCATTGTCTTCGTCGCTCTCGGTCTTCCGCACTACTCACCACTCCCCTCCCACCCTGGTTCCCCTCTCAACCCCCACGACTCGGGTCTTCGACAGACCCTTCTCGCTAAGGTTCGGGACCCTAGTCTCGCCTCTCGTGGTGGCTCCGTCGCCGTTTGAACCACCGAAATATCTCCGGTCACTCCGTCTCGACTCGCTCGTCTCTCTTCTCTCCCCCCTTACTCCGACCTCTTCGCCGGTCTCCGTCCAGAGTGTCCCGTCACACCCCGCACCAGTCCCGAGAACTCTAGTCGGAAGTAGACATTCGTGGTCCCCGGTGGCCTTCGCCGACTGTCGTAGGACGTCCCTTAGACCGGAGGAGACGTCGACGACCACGAGAAGTTGGATCTCAGAGACATCGGTCTTGAAACCCAAGGCAAACCGAATCTCTAATTCGAGAGGAAGAACCAGGGGTAATCTCTTCCCCAAACGTCTTCGACGACCCTTTAAGAACGATGTGACCCCGAAGGGATCATCGAGTCAGTATTTCTTAGACGGACGGTTCCGTCCTATATACTCAAACTAGGGAACCAGGTCCTTCTAGGGTGTGCGAAGCCTCGTTGATTCGGGTGCGCGGTGTTGGTGACTCGGACACGACATCTCGGACCCCCGACGCTGATGACTTGGGTGCGCCGTGTGGATGATTTCGACCGTGGGATCCCGGCACGAGGAGTTGTTTTCTTCGGTGGCGTTACTCTTCGAGACCGTGGCCTTGATTTCTCGTCGGGGGTGAGTGACGTTGATCCCTTTTAGAGTGAGTTGTTGTTTTCGAGTCACGTCGGTTTTTATTTAATTATTTTTCAAGTTTTTAAGAACGATGTGACGTCCTACGGTCGGTCCGGACTCCTGGACCTGTACGTAGACCGGGATCCTGGATCGACCCATCCCTCTGTTCTTCTCGTTCTGGATCTCACTTCAGACGACCGAAGGGGACCGGTCGACACACCGGAGCTCCTTTAGTGAACGGGAGAGAACTCAAGGTCCAAGGAAGTAACAGTTTATCTCTCTACAAGGTGGGGTCTCGACACGTCTAGTTTATTCGTTGTCCTCAGTTTCCTGTGGCATTTTACATTCTGAAGACGTGTGTCCCTTCAAAAATGAATTTTAATAAAGAACGGACGTACCCCTGTCCCACCACTACCGGTACCTTTCCTTCTTCCGAAACGACCCTCCCCGAACCCGGGCGGAGGGACAGGCTGGAGGGGAAGAGGGGTGGGAGACCGGCCCGGTGAAGGTCTCAGAGAGTAGGACTTTTTGTCTCTCCGAAGTGGATCGGGAACTCCGGGTCGGGTACCCGTCTAAAGAGTGGGTCCTAAAGACTAGTCCGTCCACGAAGAACGAGAGAGGTCTCCTCTTCGGCGTCAGACTTCTTGTTTGGGTCGGGTCCTCGGGTCCGGGGAGGACACTGGTCCTAAGTCTCTACCCTCCTAGACGACTGCCCTGGGTGGTCCCAAGAGGGGTTTACGGGGTTTCGGACGGAGGTGGGGTGTGGGGCTAAAGTCGAAACCCGGTAGAGGAGAGACGTAAGTAGTCAATGAAAAATTATTCAGACCCTCCTTCGGGGAACAAGAAGTTCCGAGAGGTGGACGGAGTGAGTGCACCCGAACCGGCTGGGACCCCAAGTGGACACGAGGTTCGGAAGACCAGTCTACAGTCGGGGATAATCTGGGGACTCATCAGTATAGAGACCGGTTCCTCGGTAGACGAAAAGTAACACTCCTGTGGAACCTGGGAAACGCACCCACGAGTTCCACCTTGACCCCAAGAAACAACCCGACCAAAGCGTGAGAACGGAAGGACTCTTTTCTCAATAACAGAAGGTCGGGGTCAAGAGGAAACGAAGACCTGGTGGAAAGAGGTCTGGGTACGGGTGAAAGGAAGTGGGTGGTCAAAGAGACTCTTCCAGTGGTAGTACCGCGGGACTGGACGGTGGCTCACTTCGACGGACACTGTGGGTCGGTCGGACCTGTCCGACACACTCTACTACCGGTAGTGTCGACGTGACGACCCGGGTCCGGTCCTCCTGGGTCTTGTCATCTCGTCGACTCGACTCGGGACGGCCGGTGCCCGTGGACAGCCCCGGTCCTCTCTGCTCGAAGGGTCCTAGGAAGTCTTCGTCGTGTTTCCTCCCTGGTCCGTTTCGTGAGTGAACCTCAGAACGACTCTGGGACGAGATACTGGACCCTATGGACCATTTAGATGGTCGGAGTTTGCCCTCGCGTCGTCTGTGGAGGTCCCGTCGGTACGCCTACTTCGGGACTGTGAATCGTCCCCACTCCCTTAGAGTCTCCAAGGAAAAGTCGAGGTCGTCACCTACTAAGACACTTTTGGTCCGTCCCTCAGTCCGACGTCGTGTAGAGGACTTTCTAGGTGTCCGAAGATCACCAGTGAGTCGTACACAGTACTTTGAAGAATGTCTCCTGAGAGACTGAGGTAGGGGTTCGGGGGAGGGGACACGTCGTCGGTCCCACGACCTTTACGGTGGTAGTGTCTCGTGCGGACCCGGAATTTGCGGCGGGAGAAATTCGTAGAGAAAAATAAAAAGATTAAATTTAAAAAAAAATTAAATAAAAATTAATCCCCTATTACCTCCGAAAATGAAAAATTATCCTCCGAAATGTTACAACACAACCAAAGACGGTATGTTGTTGTACGTAGTCGGAATTCATATGTATATAGGGGAGGAAGAACTTGGAGGGAAGGTGGGGAGTGGGGTAGTCACCAACCGTGTTTCATGTCCCAACTTGAGGTACACAATATGTCGTTGAAGGGTAATCGATAGATGAAATGGATACTATTATGTACAAAAGACGTTCAGAAGAGAGGCAGACGTAGAGAGAAGAGCGGGTCGTTTATCCAAGTAGTCGTGGTAAAAAGATCTAAGGTATATAAACGCAATGGTATACTATAAACAAAAAGAGAAAGACTGAATGAAGTGGAACAAATTGTCCGAGATCCAAGTAGGTGGAGTGATCTTGGCTTAGTTTAAGTCAAGAAAAACCCCGACTCATTATAAAGTAACATATACACATGGTGTAAAAATAGAAGTAGACAGCTACCTGTAAATCCAACGAAGGTACAGGACGGACAACATTTAACACGACGTCACTTGAGACCCAATGTAGACAGAAAAAGTTAGTGTCAAAAGAGTCCCATGTATTCGTAGAGAAAAATTTTCTTTTTCAAAGGTCAACTCATAGAAGAGAATGTTTTCCGTCGGGGTGTCGTAGAACCAGGGACTTACCCTTCTTCCGTGTCTGGACCTTCGATTCTACTCTGTGTTTTTCCTTGGTTCAAGTCTTCTGTTTGGAGTGGTTGATGGTATCCGTAACCGTCCAGTCGAACCCCACCGATGTATGGGGTAAACCTTGGATCCTTCCTAAATAGTAGGAACGTCTCCGTTAAGAACCGACAAGTGTTTCGTGTAAAAATCCACGAGAAGAGTTTGGAGAGTTGGATCTCTCCATCCAGATAAATCTGGGTACCGCGTCTGCTCCTTTGTCCTGGTCTCTATGCCTGAAAAGGTTACAGTGGTCGCATAGTCGCCGTCTGGATCCCAGCTGGGTCGAGACCGAGGTTCGGATCACGGGACGGGTAGGTGATGGTGGACTTCGTGGTCCTTGTCCGGTACCACTCGTCGGGTTGGGGTGGTCACGGTGACATAGGGCGATACCCCTTTTGAAGTCCCCCAAGTTTCGGATCCGGTCGTTGATAGACCGATTCAGTGTCATCATCCTAAGATTGTCTAGGTTCATTTTCGGGACTAGGGACCCTCTTCAGAAACCATGGGTTTCACTTCCTCGTTTCAAGGGACACCCAGTCCTGTTTCCCTCCCGTCCGATCCCGGGGTCTCTCGTCTTGGGTGGGGATCGGGACCTCGTTCGTCGTCTCGGCGACCACCCGTCCGGGGTCTGGTCCTACCGTCCCCCGGGTAGTTCGTGACACTGACGTCCCCCTCCAGACACGTCCAGGGTCATTCCTCGTCGTAGTCTCGTCGACGACCGACTCGTAGTCGCCGAGGATACCCAGTGGGTACAAAACCCCTACAGAATCAGGGGTCTTCGGGGTGTCGAGTCCCTAGGTGTGTCAGAAGGATTACTCTGTCCTCTTAGCGAGGTGAAGTCGAGTCTCCGGAACGGTCACTCCAGGTCCACTCGTTCGGGTAGTGGTCCGTCACCCGAACCTCTGCCCCGACGATACGACGGCCCACCTCCCACACAAGTGAGTACACACGTTTACGTTCCCCCCTCATAGACGTCCTCCCTACTCACCTCGCTCAGGTCGACAGGTACCCTCGGGACTCCATACAGTTCTCATGTCCGGACGCCCACAAGGACTTTCCGTCTTTGCCACACACGGAGCGAGTGAGGCGGGGCACAGACAGTGTCTCGTGGTAGTGGGCCGACACGTCGGGATCCGTTCTACGAATCGGAGAGACACGAAGTCTACGGAGAAGACATTCTACCTCGACCACGGTCCGACGTCCTTTCTGAATCGTACTGTCACTTTCCCGGACCATGCGAGGGACACGACCGTAGGAAACACGGGGGGGTCGGGTCTCGTAGACTCGAGGAGGACCAAGTGGTCGACAACCGTCTTCCTTGAAGACTAGGATCTTTGGCCTTGGTGGGAGGTTTCTCTTCCACTTTCCTCACCTTTTCCACTGCGGACCCCTTACAACAAATGTCTCGTGTGAAGTGCTTTCAGTAGTAACAAAAGAGACTCTTCGACAAAAGATTTCCCGGGAACTTTATGGAATGGTTCTTTATGAGGTTCTTGTTAGGGACACTGAGTGAACCTCCCGACGAAGTCTGTTCCTCTGAGTGTTTGGAGTAAGTAGGTCTAGGTCTCCACTTTCACCCAGGTTCCGGTTCCTGTTCCGGCCGAGGAAAGGGTCTCGAACCGAAATTTCGTGTCCCAAACTCTGTGGTTCCGTAGGCAAACACTTACTTAACATAAAACAACCACATTCTTTACACGGTGTGAGTCAGTGTGTGTGTGTGTGTTTTGTTTGATTCGGGTTTCGTATCACGAATCGTATACGGTTCAGAGGTATTGACCGTCGATATCCATAAACTAATACTAAATACAGAATATTTATAAGCACACAGTTACGACAACGAATCAACGAAGTGAACGCAAACACGCTGGGACACTTGACGTCGATCTGTCCGAGGAGGTAGGTACCCTAAGAGATCCGTTCTCATGATCTCACCCAACGGTACGGGAGGAGGTTCCTTAGAAGGGATGGGTCCCTAACTTGGGTCCAGAGGTCGTAACCGTCCGTCTAAAAAATGGTGACTCGGTGGTCCCTTCGGGTATACACACGTTTACATATCTACATTCATTATATAAATAAAATTATTACTATAATAGTACGTCAATTTTTTTTTTACTTTCTACGATGGACCTTCTCACCCTTTTCGTTAGTCCAGGTTCAAGTAGTCAACCCTCCGCGAACCTCCCCTTGAAACCGTGTCGGTCTGGACGGTTTCGATACGTCTTTAAGTTCCTGTCCAGATCTTATTCGAGGATGGAGGACTGAAGGTCCCCGGATAGACAGTGTGAGATCGGGACGGGTGGGGGTGACACCCCTGTCTCGGGAGACCCCACCCCCCCGAGTCTTCCTGGTCATGGGGGTATGAGACTGGATACGACAGAGACTCGACCGTCGGTGATCGTCAGAGTGGTTATGGATAGGACCGAGTCCCATCCTCTGGACTCTCGCGACCCTCGGTCCTCTGGGGTCCTAGTGTAGTCGACGGGTGGGTGGGTAGGACGTCTCTCCCTGGGACTCTGGTGGACGGTCTTGGTCGTCTTATGGGACCCTTAAGAGGGAAGGGACGAGTGAATGTGCACCCCCGGTACTGAATGGATACCGGAACCGGAGGTTGAACCTTCTCTCTCGTCGGGTGTCCCGGGACACTTAGACCCTCCAGTGTCCAAGGTTCACTGGGGGTGGGTGGGTAGCTCCCCCCACCACCGACAAAAGGGCTTTCTCCAGACCAAGGTCTTGAGTGAGAGGGGACGACTTACGACAGTACACCCTTATTCTTTCTCGAAATTTCAAGGTCTCGGTCAAAACGAAAAGAGAACCCGGGGTCCCCAATCCCTTTCACATCTCTCTACAAATTTTAGGTAAGTAAATTAAACGGTCCCTAAGGGACCATCGAGTCGACCATTTCTTAGGTGGACGTTACGTCCTCTGGAACCAAGATAGGGACCCAGCCCTTCTTAACGACTTCTTCCCTATCCGATGAGTGAGGTCGTAGGACCGGTCCTCTTACGGTACCAGACATGTCGGGTACCCCAGTGTTTCTCACCCGGTGTTGACTCACGGAAGTAAAATAAACGTATAAATCGTCCCACGGTTGTCTTAGTCTCCGTGGTCCCAAACTTTGTTCCGTCGGGTGAATGATCGAGGAACGCGAACCCTCCAAGAAACTCAACAGACTCGGAGTCGACGAAGGAGACACTTTACCCCATTATTCCGTGACGGAGACCCTCGACGACCATCTCCACTTACTCTGGTCTGAGTATTTCTTAGTGAGTCGTGTCTACAGTTGTCGTGACAATACCCCGTTCGTCCGGTGTCGACATTGATGACCGGACATTTTCGGACTTTCTTAGAAGTGGTTTTAAATTCGCCTCCATCCCCACCCCTCCACCTCGCCCCTTACCTGACCCACGCCGTCCCCTCCAATAGTGACTCCCCGTCCTAAAGTCGCTGAGGAAAAGAAAGAAATGAAAAGAAGACCGAATAGGCTCAAAAGGTTTATGAGGAGTTACAAAGGACTTAAGTAACAGTAAGCTTTTAATATCTCACTTTTTAGTTGGACGAGGGGCGACACTACGCACCGGCGGAGGTACGATCCCTACCCCCTCCCTCACGCCACACCCCTCCCTCGGGGTCCGTCGCCGACCCGCTCCAGGGGGCGAGGGGACCGTCTTTCCTGAGGGGGGTGGGGCCGCCCGGCCGGGGTGCGAGGACGAGCGAACCCAACGCGGACCGAGTCTGTTACGCTTGTGTGTTAGTAAGTAATATTGAGTTAATGTCACTAATTTCGACCACCGTACGTCTCCGTCCTCCCTCACAACGGTTGTCTTAAATGTGAGGCACAGTAGTCGCTCTCTATTGTCGTCGACTGCGCCGGCGAGCGGAGGGGACGGTAGACGAGCCGCGCCCCCGGCGGGCTCCCCGCTCCACGACGCCCGCCTGGTGCGCCGCCCCGCCGCGTCTTGACGACTGAGCCCGACGGAGGCCCGACCCCGGCGCTGCCGTGGCGCTAGCGACCCCTTCGCCCGGGAGGGGCATCCCTCCATCCCTCGCGCCGGGTCTTTCGGTTGTAGACTTTACGCCTTACACCCCTCCACTGGCATGGCCGAGAAGACCCAAACACGGGCGGGTACCGCCTCCCACTCTGACCTTGTAGAGCCTAAACGGGGGTACGAGGACTACTCCTTTGACTCCGGGTCTGGGTACTCTCTACTGCGTGTCTTTCGGTCTGGAGTGGACAAAGCGAGAGGATCCTTGACACGGCTCTCCTTTAAACCCGGGGATCGGGAGGCCTGAGACCCTTCCCCCTCTCCGGTCTGAATCCGAACTCTAGACTTTGCCAGTTTCCGGTACTGTCTTCCCCGGGGTCCCCGTTACGTCCCCTGTGGTCGGTGTCCCGCCCCTGGGACCCCTGCACTCCACCCCGTCACTTTACCGGTAGTCAGTCGTCCGTCGCCTAGTCTGTCACCACCCGAGACCCGTCCCCCTGAGTCTCCCTGATCCTCCTACTCTGTCCGGTACGGACCCGTTCGCAGTGGTACTCCGCCTCCTCCCGTGTCCTTTCCCGACGGAAAATTCCCCGTCGTCACAGCGGGGTCTTGTGGTCCGGAGGTCCAGACCGTCGTGGTCCTTTGTCCTTGGACAGATAACCTGGACGTCTACTCACTCAGGGGATAGTCCCTTTCAGAGGTAAGACTCGGGGACACCTCGTCCCCACCCCACCCCCTTTCTCTCGAGTCCCGAGGGTACAGGACCAATAAGAGAATGAACAAGTCGTGCAAAAAGGTCGATACGGTTCGAGATTCCGGTATCAGTGGTACCCATCGCGTTATGGTGTCGATCTCGAGTACGGGTTTAGGGTGGTGTTCAGAGCAAACGATTTGACAGTCGTCGAGGAACCCCGAAGGGTCCACAGAGTCGCCATTCCTTGGACGGACGGAACGTCCCCTGTGTCCTCTGTCGCCCAAACTAGGGACCCAGCCCTTCTAGGGGACCTTCTCCCGTACCGTTGGGTACGGTCATAAGAACGGACCTTCTAAGGTACCTGTCTCCTCGAACCACCCGATGTCAGGTACCCCGACGTTCCTCAGCCTGTGCTGACTGACTCGCACATGTATGCGTATGTACCACCAAGGACCCAAGGAGGTCCTATGTAGACTGTGGGGGGGGGGTCCACAAGAGGGAACTCGGAGTAGAAAGGGGTAACGGGGTCCCGGAAACATGTACGACAAGGTGTCGAGATGGGGAAGGAAACCGGAAGGAGTAGGGTGACCAGGGAGTCTCGGGTCGTATCCGGAGGGTTGGAGGTCCTTCGGTAGGACTGGAACCTCGGTCGACCCACGGGGAGGAGACCTAAGAGTAGGGTGGGGGTCGGGGTACGATCAGGGGAACCTCGAGACTGGTGTCTTACAACCCCAGTGGACCCCTGTCCAGACAAAGGGTGGACGTTAGGGCCATCGTTGACCACTCGTTACCGGCCCAGGACACGTAAAGACCTCAGAGTCCCGACTGACCTATCTTCGAACTTACACCTACCCCCCGGGTTTGTCCTCGACTGTGTCAGCGACGGAGTGTTTCTGACCGAGTCCTCTTGTGTGTTGGTTCGGGTGTCCGACCCTGTCTCCGGTGACACTCTCACTTCTCCCTCTCTCCCCTCGACTTCCCCATCCTTGGGGCGAAGACGGTCAGGTCTGGAGAGGGCGTCGGTACTTCCGGTGAGTCAGGCACAGACTGTTCGGGCGAGACACGACGGAGAGACCGAGGGTCCGTCCAGCCTGTCCCGTCCCGACTACCGGGTCCCACTCCGAGTCTTGACGACTGACGACTCCGGTCTCTGTCGTTTCTACCCCGACGGCGGAAGGGAGAGCTGTAGGGTGCAGTCCGGCGGAGCTGGGACCCGCCAGTCGGTGGCCCCTCGGGACCACTGTACCGTGTTCTCGCTCCAGGTCCGCCCTGGTGTAGTGGGACGGGGCTTTCGTCAGGGACCTTAAGGGGTTCATCTTGGTTTTCCTCTTCGACTCCTCTCCACGACCTCCACCCTGCACCAGCCCCTCGGACGCTACGTTTTCTGTGCGTCTCAGTCCTTTGGATCCAAAATCCAAAGTCAGAACTGAGGCCGACGTACTCCAGTTAGAAAGCAAGTAAGACGTTTGGTTCTCTCAGGCTACAAGACACCTCGAAGGTAAGGTTCAGTGGACACGAGAGCCCCGGAGTCAAAGAGGTAGACAGTACCCTCAGTACCTGAACTAGACCAACCGCCTCCTAAGAAAAATTCATTCCACTTCTGCGTAACCTTTAGTAACGGTTGCTATCCGTTATAAGACCGTATTTGGTATTACTTTTTCTTATATTTCTTTATTACTTATATACACATATTAACTCAGTGAAACGACATATCGTCTTTAGTCGTGTTGTAACATTCAGTCGATATAAAGTTAATTTTCTTTTTCTTTTCGTAACGGGTGTCTCGTTCTCAAAAAGGGAAAGATTAAGAGATCCTACGACTACTCAGGAATCGTGGAGAGTTTGCGACGGGGTAAAGGGAAAGGTATTGTTTCTCCCTCAGTCCTCCTGATCTTCTTTTCACACCAATCTAAACAACTGCAATGTAAATCATCATACCTCTGGAAAAAATTTTCTACTCACTATGGGTAAACGACGACGACGACGACGATTCAGTGAAGTCAACACAGGTTGAGACACGCTGGAGTCTGCCGTCGGATGGTCCGAGGCGGCAGGGACCCTAAGAGGTCCGTTCTTGTGACCTCACCCAACGGTAAAGGAGGAGGTTACGTATTTTCACTTTTCACTTTCCCTTCATCGAGTCAGTACAGGCTGAGAAACGCTGGGGTACCTGACGTCGGATGGTCCGAGGAGGCAGGGTAAATCCTCTTACTATATTTCGAAGAGAGAATTTACGAATATAAATTCGAAATTTTCACTTAAATAAATTTCTTATTGATGCTTCATTGAGGAACGGACCACCTAAAATTATTTGGTCCCGTGGCTAGTGGTCTATGATTAAATGTTTACTGACGTTAAGGAACTAGGAACCCAAGTCTCCCACGACGCAGTCGTCCCATCGAGACGGGTACAACCCCCGTCCCGAGTCTCCGGACTCTCGACATCCAGGACCTTGACCCGGTCATCCCAGTCTCCGTCCGTGATGTGGGACTATTTTCACTCGGTTGACCATTGTAGCCAGGAGCCCCGAAGGGTCCCTGATCCCTCATACAGGGGTTTGTTCGACTTTACGCTTATTGAGAGTGGCCGTGTGACTAGATGGAGCACGTGCGCGGTGAACCGCGACCAAAGGTTTAGCTCGAGACGTCTCTCCCGGCGGAGAGACATGTCACGAGAGGTTTCACTGAGCCCGGACATCCGAGGGAGAGAAGGAGGAAGGAGGGAGTATGAAACACGGACGGGAGGATATCGGGGGAGTACCCTATATGACTCCCAGGAGGTCCGTTCCCAGGGGTTGGAGGCCCTGGATTACGGCCTAGTAGACTCTACCTCGACTACATTATCTTTATTTCACGTGTTATTTACATTACACGAACCTAGTAGGACTTTGGTGGTGGTGGGGTGCAACCCCTTTTGAACAGGGACCACGGTTTTTTCCAACCCCTGGTAACGAGGTTTCTCATCGGAGGTCGGGGTCGTATTTCCTAGACATTTTGGAAATCGGTAGGTCCTCATTTGGTCGAGTAGTGATGTCTCCCTGTCCGGTGAGTTCCTGGTCACACAGATTTTACGGAAAGAAAGAGAGTTGGGTGTTGAGGACAAATAGGAATTTTTGAACGCTGTTTACACTAGAGGGAACACCTACAGGGCAAGACTGGGAGAATCTCGACGGACTAGGAGGAGTGGGGGTATTATACGACAGGTATCATGAATAATTATTGTACCAAAATATTGACGAGATTAACAAGTTCAAACCAAAGGGATGACTACTCATGTGACGAACTCCGTACTTGTTAAGTAGAAATATAAGGTACAGTCAGGGGTCGGAGACCGGGACCGATGCGCGACAGACACATAGATAACTTAGTCACCCACCCACCTAACCGAACCGAATTTCAAGGTTCGATCAAAAGTCAAAGGTAAGTGAGATGAAGAGATAAATTCCTCTCCCTTGAAAAACAACTTTAGTACCAAGGAAGTCCGTAAGTCATTGATAAATGCTTCGTGGATAGTACCCTGTCCATGAGACAATCCTCGGTCCTCATATCTCGTTTGGTTTAAACTAGACACGGGAGCCTTTCAAGTGTCAGTCCAATCTCTTACTCCGTTCGTTGTGAACCTCATGTTCTCCTCAAGTTGTAGGATTAATGAATCTACACTTGGTCAGTCTTAAATTAGATGAAACTTTCCTTTAAGTCCATCTTCTAGTCACTCCAATTCATTTTTGGATGTTGGGACTTAAACTTCATAGTCATCTATCCCTTGGCATAGTTATAGAACATTATTGGACATAATCTTTTCTTAGACTCTTTTTTATATATTCTGTATAATATATATATATATATGGTCAAGTCAAGTCAAGTGAGTCAGTACAGACTGAGAAACACTAGGGTACCTGACGTAGTGTGGTCCGGAGGGACAGGTAGTGGTTGAGGACCTTAAATGAGTTTGAGTACAGGTATCTCAGTCACTACGGTAGGTAGGTAGAGTAGGAGACAGTGGGGGAAGGAGAGGGCGGAAGTTAGAAAGGGTCGGAGTTCCAGAAAAGTTTACTCAGTCAAGAAGCATAGTCTACCGGTCTCATAACCTCAAAGTCGAAGTTGTAATCAGGAAGGTTACTCGTGGGTCCTGACTAGAGGAAATCCTACCTGACCAACCTAGAGGAACGTCAGGTTTCCTGAAAATTCTCAGAAGAGGTTGTGGTGTCAAGTTTTCGTAGTTAAGAAACCACGAGTCGAAAGTAATATCAGGTTGACAGTACAGGTATGTACTGATGACCTTTTTGGTATCGGAACTGATCTCTCTTGAAACAACCGTTTCATTACAGAGACGAAAAATTATACGACAGATCCAACCAGTATTGAAAGGAAGGTTCCTCATTCACAGAAAATTAAAGTACCAACGTTAGTGAAAAAACCTGGGGGGGGTTTTTCAGTCGGTGACAAAGGGGTAGATGAATGGTACTTCACTACCCTGGTCTACGGTACTAGAATCAAAAGACTTACAACTTGAAATTCTGTTGAAGAAGTGAGAGGAGAAAGTGAAAGTAGTTCTCCGAGAAATCAAGAAGAAACGAAAGACGTTATTCCTACCACAGTAGACGTATAGACTACAACTATAAAGAGGACCGTTAGAATTAAGGTCGAACACGAAGTAGGTAGGGTCGTAAAGAGTACTACATGAGACGTATACTCCATTTATTCGTCACACTGTTATATATCGGAAGTGTGAGGAAAAGGATAAACTTTGGTCAGACAACAAGGTACAGGTCAAGATTGACAACGAAACACTGGACGTATGTCTAAAGAGTTCTCCGTCCAGTCCACAAGCAAAGATTCCGTTTGGTAAGTTATAGTACCATTAGGTTCAGATACAGGGTTCGTCATTACGACTTCTACGACTTCAACTTGTCAAGATCCTTCTGGATGTTCTGGAAGATCTTGATTGTGGGGTTTTTCTACAAGAAAAGTAAAATCCCCTGACCTTACGTTTTCATCCTTCAGTTCTTTGTGGACCTCATTGTCTGTTCAAACCGGAACCTCATGTCACTTAGTACCGTTTCCGATTATCTCAAAACGGTTCTCTTACGTAACCAGTATCGTTTGTGGGAGAGGGTTGTTGTGCTCTCTTCTGAGATGTGTACTTGTAGTGGTCTACCAGTTGTGGCTTTAGTCTAACTGATATAAGAAACGGTTTTCCTATATCACTGATATAAGTGAATCGGTTTTCACTTCTTCGAGATATGTCAGTCGTTTTTGTTCTGGTCCTCGACTGCCACCGAGGAGTACTGGAGGAATAACGGTTTAAGTCTGAATTTAGCTTCTTTCATCCCTTTTGGTGGTCTGGTAAGTCCATACTGGATTTAGTTTAGGGAATACTAATATGTCACCTTCACTCTTCATCTAAATTCCCTGATCTAGACTATCTAACGGACTACTTGATACCTACCTCCAAGTACTGTAACATGTCCTCTGTCCCTAGTTCTGGTAGGGGTTCTTTTTCTTTACGTTTTTTCGGTTGACCGACAGACTCCTTTGGAATGTTTATCGACACCTTTTTTCTCAACGTTTCTCGTTTCCTCTTTTCCTTTCTATATGGGTAAACTTACGTCTCAAGGTTTCTTATCGTTCCTCTATATCTTTTCAGAAGGAGTCACTAGTCACGTTTCTTTATCTCCTTTTGTTATCTTACCCTTTCTGATCTCTAGAGAAGTTCTTTTAATCTCTATGGTTCCCTTGTAAGGTACGTTTCTACCCGAGTTATTTCCTGTCTTTACCATACCTGGATTGTCTTCGTCCTCTATGATTCTTCTCCGCCGTTCTTATGTGTCTTCTCGACATGTTTTTTCTCGAAGTGTTGGGTCTATTAGTACTACCACACTAGTGAGTGGATCTCGGTCTGTAGGACCTTACGCTTCAGTTCACCCGGAATCTTTCATAGTGATACTTGTTTCGATAACCTCCACTACTTTATATACACACACACATATATATATCTATTACATACATGTATTGACTCAGTAAAACGATATGTCAACTTACCATGTTGTAACATTTAATTGATGTGAACTTTTCGATAGTCATCTAAAGTGCTACATGAAATAGAAATTGTTTATATGTTTGTGTGTGCATAGGATAGAGACGATGACCTTCCTCGATTGATGTCACTGGTTAGGTAATCGTAGTTCGAGTGAGGGTCCAATACCGAAGATTTATGATTAAGGGTGATTTTCCTTGATCCCGAAGAACCTCTTTACCGACTGAGGTCTGAAGTCTATCTTTTACATGTTCTACTCTTACAACATGGTCATTCGTTACTTCGATAGTTTCTGATGGCGTCCGTATAGTTTTTCTGAGTCTTCCATAGAAGTTCTTCAACAGATTTTATCCTACTAAACTCTTCGTTATTCCTATCGAGTCAACTATTACTTAGACGGACGTTACTTCCTCTGGGGCAAAACTAAGGACCCAGTCCCTCTAGGTGACCTCTTCCCTATCTAATGGGTGAGGTTGTAAGAACCTGAAGGGAACACCGAGTCGATCATTTCTTAGACGGATGTTACACTCTCTGGACGTAAACTAGGGACCCAGCCCTTCTGGGGGACCTCTTCCCTTTCCGATGGGTGAGGTCATAAGACCGGACTTCTTAAGGTACCTGATATATCAGGTACCCCAACGTTTCTCAGTCTGTACTGACTCGTTGAAAGTGAAAGTTCCTATTGAGGTGAACTGTCTTTACATAGTTGATATATGTTTAGGTGTTCAATTTTCACTATAAAATTTTCTTCTTTTAGAAACTGTTATGATTCTTTGATCGTATAATGAAACTTTTGACTTTTTATTTCATTTTATTCATCCGTAAATAGAAAGTAAATTTGAGATGGAGTTATACTGGTATACCAAGTACTCCCCACCAAAGAAAAATATGGTCATAGGTTCGTCTATCTACTTCCTCATTATCTTATGGTGCAAAACATGGGGGATTACTTAAGTACGTAGACCTGTACTAGTAGGTACTGACGAGAGTATGTCTTTCTCTTTGTAGATCTATCATACACGGAGGATTACCCAGTTACTCTATAAGAATAACAAGGAACCGTGGGGGTGGGGGGTCACTTTAGACCTAGATTAGTCCGAGGTTCTGGATTGATGTTAAATCACTAGTCGTGTTAAGCCTGATGCTCTTCGAAACCCCTGTTTATTAAAACAAAGAAGTTATGTAATTACATACATACATACACGTCCATACAATCTCTCTCTCTCTCTGTGACTTTATACTTCTTCCTTGAATATTCTGCATAGTTAATATTAGTGAAACATACCTGAAATAAAACCTAAGATTAAGTATATATGTTACAAAAATTTTTTTAGTACTCTGTTAACTCCTTTAAGTTTATGTCTCACCCGTAAACTTCTGTAACTTATAATGACAATTAAAACCCCCACCGAATCACCATACTTATAGTGTCGATATAAAAATTTTATCTAAAATGAAAAACCTCTATAACTTTACAAATGATCAATTTACTGCTTTACAGACCCTAAACAACGTATTATAAGGTCACCAGTTCACATTTATCTTCCCCATATCCCTATTTTGTTCTAATTGGGACTCGACTATTGACAACTACGACCTACTATTCATATACCTCTAAGTACTATAACAAAAGAGATGAAAACATACAAACCGTACAAAGTATTATTTTTCGGTTTACCTAAGTCAGGTACTACAGAGACGTACTCTATCAACGGGTACGTTAGATGTCTTAGTAATCTTAGTGTTTTATAGATCTGACCTCTTCTAGGTCCCTAACGAGTGGGTCGGAAGTTCGTACTGAGGTAACTATTCTGGTTCTAGACCTCTCCAGACCACTGTATCGGTTCCACTGTACCACTCGAACCCCGACACGAGGAGACGGAGACCCGTACACGTGGGTAGGGGGATGAGGTGTGGGTTTAAAGGGGAGAATCAGCGGTCTTTGGTACCACGCTCAGGACTAAGAAGACCGAAAGAAAGAAATCAGAAGTTAATACTTTATAAAGTTTGTATATCTTCTATAAGTCAAGTCGAGTCAAATCAGCGAGTCAGGACAGGCTGAGAAACGCTGGGGTACTTAGCGTCGTACGGTCCGGAGGGACAAGCAGTAGTTGGGGGCCTCAAGTGGGTTTGAGTACACGTAGCTCAGGCACTACGGTAGGTCGGCAGAGTAGGAGACAGCAGGGGAAGAGGAGGACGGGGGTTAGGGAGGGTCGTAGTCCCAGAAAAGGTTGACTATGATGATTTTGATGGTGTACCTAAAAATTTGTAACGACGCATGGTCAACACCATTCGTCCCCTGTGAAAAACGACACCACGTACCAGAAGAGTAACGCCACCGAAGAGGACAACACCTCGTGTCTTGGAGCCTGTGCACCGAAGGCCTCGATGTCTAGGACCAGAGATGTCGTGGCCGAGTCAACGAACACCTTAGAAGGACCTGGTCCCGAGTTTAAGTGTAGAGGACGTGACCATCCACCTAAGAATAGATGACGTGGTGGTCTCTTCGGGTTGATGTATCTAAAATTTTTACACTTATAAAACTCTACAAGAAGCCTAAAAAAAAATTTCCATTGTCTTACCCTACTACCTATCTCGGTTTGAGGGTGGAAGGAGAGGGAAGGAAGGGAGGAGTGTCTATGGTTGTAGGACCACCGTCCGACACAAGAAAGGTGAACGCAAAAATATCGAACTACACATATGAGTTTAAATCTTAACAAAACACACCTAAATATAAACTGTATTTATCATAGTATAGTATATAAAGGAAAACGTCGAACGAGAAAAGTGTGTTGTAACACAAAAACTTTAAATAGGTTCAACTACGTACGTCTGGATCGAGTATGTAAAATTTCGGAGGTGTGTTAAAGAAATATATTTTTACATATCTAAAAAGAAATAAGTAAGGAGGTTATTACGCAATAACGTAATGACCAATAAATGTCAATAAAAACGACGAAGCTTGTTACCCCGTTACTTTTTAGAGACGTACATAGAGAAACGTATTCTCCAAGAGGTCGTACACACGAACCTTCGTCTTAATTGTCCAGTATCCCAACACAACGAAGATGAAACGACAACGGTTTACGAGATGCTTCACCCACTGGGTCAATACGAGAGGGTGTTTGTCACAGACTGGTATGATCAGTAGGGTGTGGGAGTACCTTCCACGTACAACAATTTACGTTTTGAACGGTTAGGTTACCCTTACTCAACAAGAGAAAACGAAATCGAAAACCTAAACGTAGAGGGACTGCTGATCACTCCTACCCCGTAAAAGTGGACAAAGGACCGGTAAACACGAAGCGGACACTTAGTGGACACAAGAAGGGTAAAAAGACCCAACAAATGAAGATACACGGTTAAACCTTCTTAAGAAATGTATAAGGTCAATGATAAAGACACAGTCGATATCCACAGTGTAAACATAAAAAAGTACGAAACATTCAAATACCGTAGAAAACACCATGTCCACAAAATTTAAAATTATGTCAGTTTTCCTGGAGATTAAAAAAGTAATATCGAGAGTTAAAGACATAGAACAAGTTACTAGGAAAGGGATGAGTCTAAAGATTTTCGAATTCAAATTAGGGCGACGTTAAAGAAAAACATGTGACTCATTCCGGCTCCAGGTAAAGGGGAGGTATTTCTACCAGATAACACCAGATAACAGGGTATTGACAAACGATTTTCACGAAAAGAAGTCACTATGTATTACCGTGGATCCAGTATCAGTGTAAAGTAGAGATACCTCTGACTAAATATCTGAGAGAAAACAAGGTAACCAGGTAAACAGATGTGCACGTGGTTCTCGTATAAACGGACGGCTGACATCGGAATTCAGGGATTATTCAGAACGATAAACCTCCTGTTCGAGAGGAAAGAAAAAGGAGAAGTTTTAATATCAACGATAAAACTCAGGAAATAAGAAGTCTATTTATAATCATAATCGAAAAGTTTAATGTATCTTTAGTAAGAGAAACCCAAAACAAACTATAACGTAATATTTAACTAACGACCCTTTCTCTCGAAATTTTTACTATGACTTAAAAGAATAGTTACTTATACCATATCAAATACTAGACGTGTCCAGAAAATTTTTTCTGGACATTGTAAATTACAAAAAGAAGTTTTTTCAGAACACATAAACTGAATCAAAATGAGTATCCAGTATAAACAACGATAAACATTTTCGTAAAAATAAAGAAATGTAATACGAAACTTTAACCAATAACGAATACTTATCCTTACGATAACTAATTACTTATAACTGAAGTCTAGATCGTTGTATCAATTTGAGAGAACAAAATTGACATATAAAAGATGTATATATCAGTATGATAGGTATTTATTAGTATCAACAAAGAAAGTAAAGTTAGTAACGTAAGTAAAAAAAATTAACAAGATAAAACAGGTTAACGTAACTCATCTCGGAGGTCGGGTTACAACTTATCTTTGTCATTATTCTTGTAAGAACAATACAACGACTGAAACTTTAGTACGAAGATTTTGAATTTAAAATAGATAATAACCCAACGACGAGTAGACCAAATCGACAGGTAGTATCCTAATTTCTGTAAAAGAAGGGGGACACTATAGGTCCTATAAGGAACAAACCATGGAATGTCTTTTGGTACTTACAACTTAAAACACTTTACAGAAATAGATAAAGAAAACTAACTACTTTGATCTAGAAGATCGACCCAAGAAGTTATCAGCCAACATCCCAAGACACTAAGTTAATACAACAAGTTGAGAAGGTATAGGTATAATTAAAGAGAGAGTCGAACTAGATGGTCAAAGAGAATCACCAAACAATTTTGGAGGGTAAGGAGAAAGACAGGTAAAAATCTCAAATACATCACGAGACTTGAACCTTCGAGGGTGAGATGGAAATTTCAGCAAATAGATACTGTAATTTACTCAGGGGAGAAAAAGTACTATCCGATAGTTTTAACACAATAAACGAAAAATAAGAACCGACGTGGTACGTCGAACGTCCGAGAATCAAGGGACTCGTCTCTCATACCTGAGACCCGGGACCGACACTTTCACGACTGAGGATTGGTGACCTGGAGGTCCCTTAAGGGACAAAAGGAAACTAAAATAGGTTGTACCGACAGACAGGTGTACCAATTTCCCTTAGGATTAATCGAACGATAAAGTAAACGGTCATAACCTGTAAGGTCTAGACGAAAAAGGCTCAGAACAGTCGATAACGGTCGTTTGCGAACGTGTTCATCGAAGGGAGACACTATAGGTCCTTTCTGTTCTGGTGTCGGGGTAGAGTGAGAACGAAGTCCGGAGTCAACACGTCCTCTGGAGTTCCCGGACGAAGACTCGGTAGTCGGAACGCGACCGACTAGACGAACCCTCCCCTCAAGTCTCAGTCCCAGTCTCACTCGTACGACACCTCGAAAGACCCGTAACTGTGTGTACGGGATTACCTACACTCCTTCCGGACTGATCCGTCACCTGCAAAGACGGAAGACAGAGAGGAAGGATACAAGAAGTAGAACTCTGGTGAGTAGGGGACGAGATGGACACCCCAGTTAAGAAAGGTTCAAAGACTTGGTCAGGATTACCAGGTGGTGGGTGGGTGGGTAAGTAGGTAGATGAGTAAGCAGACAGGTCGGTCGGTCGGTCGTCGTCATAGCATGTTTACGATGTTCGACGCACTAGAACCTTGAAGTCACTGCAGTAGATATTTTACTTATATCATTATCGTAACTGGAGAATCCTGTCAATACTCAAACCTTAATGTGTTACGGTTTTTCTTGACCGTCTGTGTATGATTCAGGAGATAATTCTTATCGATAATAGAAGTAGGGTGTGAGTGACTAAGTAAGTTGATTGTAAAGGACTCGTACATGATGTATGACTCATGGTCTTTATACTCTGTGTTAGGGGCGAGTGTGGGTCCACCTTTGTCCTCTCCTACTATGGTAATTTAATTGTCGACACTACGTGGTACGTATCATGCAAGGTACTCGACCGTCTTCTCTCTCTCGACCGTCTTCTGTGAGGTTGTCGTGTTCCCTCTGTGTCGGTCACGTCTGATTTCCTCAACCCCCGATCCCTTCCCGAGGGAACTTCACTTTGATTTCAACTCCCGATTTCTTACTTGTCCCCAAGTTTCTTTCTACGTCCCGTAAGGACCGACGTTCTCTTTGTGTATTTATTGGATTTTAGTCTCACACCGGAGAGTCCCGTAACCTCCGTACACACTGACCACACTTTTCTACCGAGATCTCCATGTCCCGACGTGGCCCCTTGGTTCATTCCTCAAGTCTGTGTCACGACACGTGTCCCGGTAGTTCCCCGAGGGCCGTCTCCTGACCACCCCTGTCTACACGTCAAATTACAGGATGTGTTGACATAGGTAGTCTATTCCCTGGGTCTAGTACAGGTTACGAGGTCACGTGTCTTGGGGTCAGAGACGCACAGTCAACTCCACCCCTGGATCACGGACCCCGAGTTGTGTCCGTCAGAGTTGGGAGACTTGACGTCGAGTGGGGGATTATAAAGGAGGAGTAGGGAGACGGGGAGGACCGAGTCCAGTCTTGAGACCGGAGACGTCTAGGGAGGAGGATTCAAAGTGGTAGGACGAACCGGACTTAGACTCGGACAAAAGACGTGTCCTCCCCTGACCGGTTGTTCTCCGACGTCCTTACCCCTGAAGTTGTTCGACCTCACATCGATCTAGTCCCGTTTTCCCTCTTGATCCACCCAAGCCCCTCCCTCTACCTCCTCCTACACGGAGAATGAGGCCCGGAATCGTGTGCGACAAGGAAGATGGACCTTGTGAGAAGAGGGGTGGAGGGAACCCGTACCGTGGAGAAACGAGGAGCCCGGAACCAAACCGAGTTAGGAAGGTTCTTCGGGAACGAGACTGAGGTGAGGGACCTATTGTAGAGATGACACGCCACACCGTAGAAGACCAAACACAGAAGTGTGCAGAGTAGGTTCAATACCCGTAATCGTAATTGGACGACCATAGACAGAAGGAAAGCCTGAAGGGACCACCGAGTCTGCCATTTTCTTAGACAGTCGTTACACCCTCTCGACCCAAACTAGGACCCAGTCCTTCTAAGGGAGATCTTCCTTGACCGTTGGGTAAGGTCATAAAAACGGACTTCTTAGGGTACCTGTCTCCTCGGACTACCTGGTGTCAGGTACCCCAATGTCTCAACCTGTCCTGACTCACTGATTGTGTGTGTGTGTACGTAGAGTGCTTCGTCGGCAACAGTCAAATACACTGTCAAACAGGGCCGACCGACTCGTGTGACACCTCTCCCGTCCGTAAAACAGAATGACTAGAAACGTAGGATCGTGGATCTTGGTACGGACCGTATACAATCCCAGAGAGGTATCTTTACAAGCACCCTACCTACCCATCTACCTTCCTACCTCTCTACTCACCTACTCACCCACCCACCTACCTACCTACCTACTTACCCACTGACCACTTACCTACCTTTGTACCCATTCTACCCACCCATACAAGATCTTACAAGAGTTCCGTCCTATGACCAAGGGTGCTGAGAACAGTCGGTACCGGGAAGGGACTCCTTAAAGGAGTGGTCAGGAGAATTTCTTCTACGATTATCTTCTATGATTTATGATTATGATTTATGATTATCTTCTATGACTTCTTCTGTGATCTATGATTAGGAACTCTGTCATGGCAAGTCAGGACGGGTGATTCGCCGAGGAAGTGGCTCCGGCACCATACCCAAATCCCCTTTCCCTCCACACTCAGCGTTACAGCCGAGTCCGACACGCTGAGTACCACTCAATGCATCGGAAATACCCGGAAGTGACAGGGTAGATAGTTTGATCCCCGGTTCCTATCCACAGAGAAGTTTATGTTTTCAAGGTTGAAACCACATTATAAATTTTTATGAAGTGCTCATACCATGTAAAATATCTCATGTACAGGATGATAACAACGTTTTTGTAGTTTACTACGGAGTGACACGTTTATTTTTTTCCGAGTAGTGCAAACAAACAATATGAAGTATAATTTTTATCAAGTAAGAGGTTGTGACACGAGAACCTTTGATTTTTACATGTGGGGTCGAGGCACCCTCTCGGGTACCGGTCAGACATTGTAAATTCGGAACGGCTGGTACGAAGGTCGAGGTCGAGAGACGTGGGCAAGGAACGACGTCTGCGATACTACATCCTCCCAGTGACGGAGACGACCCCAGCCCCGGCGGACCCCACCCCTTGTCCCGTCACTGAGTCTCTCCGGACTCTCACTTACCGATACGGTGACAATGTTTGCCGGACCTGTGAACGTGTAGTAGACTACACTGGACTTTGGTGCTTGAACCGAGGACCGGTCTCTGACACCGAAGACTGCTGGTACGGGAGAGATAAACAAAGTTTCTAGCACGAAGCTCGTTTCCGTCCCACTGGTTCGGCCTTCGGGGAGTTTTCGGTTGGGAAAGAGACCCGAAGTCCCTGTTCGGAGTCCTGTCGGGTGAACGGGACTCTTAGTCCTATTGGAGTTCGGTCCCTTTCGAGTCGGAAATAAGTGACCACGACGGGACCCAGATACTACAGGACCCGTGACGGAAGTCAGTCGCTTTGGTCAGATCGACACACCTGTTCGCTTGTCCTCGTGACTTCTCAACGTTTGCGATACTAGTCATACTCGGACTTAAAAACGTCCTTACGGATTCCCCACTGAAACTTTTTCCGAACCTTTTACCCTGGAGGGAGCATCGAGTCAACCATTTCTTAACCGAACACCACGTCGTAGGTGGACGTTACGTCCTCAGGACCCAAGCTAAGAACTCAAACCTTCTAGGGGACCCCTTCCTTTACCGTTGGGGTGAGGTCATAAGAACGGACACTTTAGGGTACCTGTCTCCTTGGACCGTCCGATGTCAGGTACCCCAACGTTGACAGTCTGTGTTGAATCGTTGATTTGGTGGTGTTCTTTTACCATAGCTCCAAAAGATGATGAAACAACTACTCCTCCATCCCCGTCAGAACCCCCTAAGCTCTGCCTTTAGTCTCACGTGTGTCATAAACCCAGGGAGGGGTTTCTAAGTTTCTCCGGAGGGTTTGGAAGTTCACGTCTCCTTAGTAGACGTCTCAACGCTCTCCACCAATACCGTCACCTATACCGAAATCATCCCGACTCAGCCCTGACTCCAAGGCATTTCACCGTTCACACCCTCCCCTCGCCACCACCCCACCCTCCGTCATCGCTCCTTTTCTGTTCGTACGTGTCACTGTCCGAGTCCCACCTCTCCGAACACTCGAAAGGTCCTGTCAGCGTCTCTCCTGTCCGTCCCAACTCCGTGGTCGTCAGTCTCGGCTTCCTACACAAGGGTTGACGTGAAAGTGTCCAGTCCACAGAGAGGGACCGAAGGTAACACTCGAAGGCCCGGACTTGACTTAGAACCAGCAGAGGGGTACCAGTTAACACGGGTCTTGGAGATCCATCTTCTCGGAAAGACTCTACCAGAGGGGAAGAGTCGTTACCCGGACTGTAACCGGAAGTGAGGGTCCTCGGTTCTCACCTCCCCTCGTAAGACTCTGTAAGAAGGGAAGATGGGTGACCCTGGACGTTGGGAGTCCGTCTGACAAGACCGGTCAGAGGGGGTAAACCGGGGCGATCGGGAGACGACACTACTAGTCTGGCACTGTTCGTTCCTTTCGTACCAAGTTTCCCCACAAGGAAATGAGTTCAAACACGGTGATCATGTTCTGTCTCTACAGTCGGTTTGTATCGGGGTCTACCCGGAAGAAGGATGTACGACCTTCGCAGAGAAGACATTCGGACTGTCGTTCGGGTCGGGGTCGATTCACTAGGACCATACACGTCGGGTCGACAGGAAAGCTCCGAATCTTATTTCCGACGAAATAGACCTACCAGTGAGGAAGGAAGTTTACAAGTTAGGGGAAAGAACTTACTTTGTTGCCGTCCGTTAGCACAAACACACAAGTAAACGTCACTGAAACCGTCTTCCTCAACCTTTGGTGTAATGGGGTGTAAGACCTCTAAATCGAGTACCGACGCACTACGGGTCCTTGGACCCTTGGTGCTGGGGTCCTGTCAGGACGGGGTGGTTCCCGTGACGGGGGTAAAGGACAGACATTTGGGCAGGATTCACCCCAATGGGGTGTCGTAGAGTTCAATTCGAATATTTTCTACCATCTCCAAAAGTCCCAGGACTACCAGTATCTGTGAAACGTTAAAGAGATGTTCAAGTAGGGTAAAGTAAAAAAAAGGGGTTCTCAACCCGTTACCGTCGATATATCCTGTAGCCACAATTGACACCTGAAGGGGAGACCCTTAACGGGACTCCTTTGGGGGGGTGGGGTGGGGCGAAATTTGACCCCTCTGTCGTTCCCGACCCCCGTACTTTTGTGAGGGAAAAATCGATAGGGTGTACTGGTGAAAGATCCCCATACCCCCCTCGTACCCTTACGAAATCTTTTGCTTCGTGAGTGTAAGTACATTCTGTTTCCTTTAGTGGGTCCTGTACCCCATCTGTCGTGGGGTGGGGAGAAGAACCCCCAAACCCCCCTCTCTCTTACCTCTATTTGATGACCCCACCCCGTCCCCGCCCTCCTTCTTCTTAATTTTGCGTTGTTAGTTAGGTTGGAAATTTATCATTGAAAATTTTTATATTTTTGTCCAGTAATGTTACTGAAAAGTAAAAGAAAAAAAGAAGTCCTTAGTTAAACAGAAGATGGGAGCGGGAGGGAACACCGTTCTCGGAATTGTTGTCCACCACCGAATCGTAGGTCCTGGGTCTCTCTCTCTCTGACTCTCTCTCCTTCTCTCTGTGTCTGTCTGAGACCTGTGGGGAGGGGTCGGAGTCTTTCCAGTCCCGTGGGTGGGACGGGAAGAGAAGCCGGAGGTCTCGGTCCGTCCCCCTCCCCGAGTGGACCCTTGTTCTCGTAACCTCTCCCCAAGTGACCCTTTGGGGGAAGGAAGAGTGGTCTGTCCTAGTGTGCAATCTTTTATTGGGTATTTTTACGTCATATTTTTAATAGGAGGTATACGATGTAGGTACCTCTCGGGTGGTGGTCCTGAGTATTGCCGGAAATCGAAAAGGAATCTTCTTTTTTTTTTGCGTTTCCTTTTTGTTTTGTTTCTTGTTTTGGGATTATGGAGTCTCGTAAAACCATGGTTTTTCACCGTGGGCGTCCTCGACTATAAGATGGACATTCGACAAACGTGAGGATTCCCTCTGTACTTCGGCCCTCTTCCGTCGTGGGGGTCGGGTCGGGGTCAGGGGAGAGGGACGACGGGACGGACCCCAACCCCCCGTCTCTCTAGTTGGAATCTGAGGTAGGACGTCCAATTTATGTGTAAAAGGGAGATTCCTCTCTCATTCCCCAGTCTCCGTCCTTTCACCCCTCTTCCGTAAAATACTTTCCTGTAGTGAAGATTAAGAAAAATAAGTTTAATTTTTTTTTTTTTTCGTGGGTGTAGTCAACGATAAAAAAGAGACCATCGAGGGACTCGACTCAACGATACGCAAGAAGATTGAAACACAGGAAAAGTCCAACACAGGCTTCTAATTCATCCCGACCTCTGTCTCACTCACGGAAACTTGAAGGTAAAGAGCAGTGCTGTTGGTTCACACGTGGTTTCTCTCTACCTCCACCGCCACCCCACCCCCTCTGTCTGTCTGTCCAAGTCTGTGGCCTCTCCCCTCGGTTCCCCGATTCTCCGTCCACCTTGAGTCCTCCGGTGTCTTTTTAAGAGCCACAAAGACGACGGCAGTCGGACCCGCCCGTGGGTAGAGTTCGAGACGGACAGGTAGTCAGACGACCTCGACCCAGGACGGTACGAAATTCTACTAAGGGTCCAGGTGTACCTCTGTGTGAGCGGGTCCCCGACGGACTACCGACTGGACCGGTGGTCGGTATGACGGGGAGGAGGTGGGTCCTCAGAAGAGGGAGAGGGTGAGGGGAGAGGTAAGACGGGGGGAGGGACGGAGGGGAAGGGTCTACCCTTGAAGACAAATTTTTTTTTTTTTTTTTTCGGTGGTGGTGCTCACCTAATGCTTATGTCGTCCGCTTTATGTGCCGACCGTAACGGCCACCCTTCCCCGGAGGAGGGGGCGACTGGTCAGGCTCTATCCTCAGACAATAAATGTGAAAAGTGTTTGGAACACGCGACGTGTCAGCCCTTGCACTTTGGGAGGGGGCGAGGGACCATGTTTACACACCAGGTGTGAGGTCACAGGGGCTCGGTCCCGTCCCCCTGTGTAGTCTTCTTTCCCCTTCCTTTCTCTAAGTACTCCCACATACACCTCTCGACCTCGGTGCTCGGAGGTTTAGATGCACGTCGGAGACGGTCGTAGCAATGCCCTCCTCCTCCCCTCTTTAGGTAACCTCAGGCACTCTGTGTCCTCAGGTACGGGTCCTCAGGGCTGGCACTGCCCGCGTGGGAGAGTCGGGCGGCCTCGTGTCACGACCCGGCGAGCGACGGGCAGGAGGCACAGACGCCCCAGAGGGACCGTGTCGGCTCAGACACAGAGGGTCTCGAACTGTCGGGGCAGTGTCAGGAACGAATCATCTACTGGAGTATTTGGCACCGGAAGAACAGTGGTCTCGGACAATGCTATATAAACAGTAGACGGCTTTACAGTGTCGAGTTCTGACTGCTCCTAAGAAATCTGACCTCCTCCTCTATTTCCTGTCTTTGAGTGAGAAACCCCATGAGTCGCGAGAGAGCCATGAGAGCCTTAAGTGGGCGGGAGACGTGTGGGACCTCACGTGCGACACTCCGGAAACTTGTGTCGGGAAGGGTAATCTCCCCGGGAAAGATGGACGAAGGGGTATTCCTTTTTGAGTAATTGACCCGGTCTACACTAGAAATGTCAGTCGAGGCTCGTCGTCTTGTCTTATGAACTCACACTCGAAACGTAGGACTCAAATGTTTATCCTTCTTCGCAAAGACTCGACCCTCGTCGACAGTCACCCGGTCTGGGAGTCAGACCACTCGATTTTTTTTCCTACACGTGGATTCAAAACTTGTAGGTCACATTAATCTCTGAGAACTTTCAATGTACTCACTACGTGGTCTACGGTCTGAAGGTCTGACGTAGCTCTCTCACAGAATGAGTGAGATTCTCGCTCACACACACTGAACTCACGTCAACACGTTCTGACACACACACACAGAGAGACACACTCACATATACTCACTCGCTCCCTGTCACGTCACAGTCCGGGATCCAAAACTTTTGGGTGTGTGTTTTTTCGGAGAAGGGAGAGAGAGTAGAGGAAGACCTAGGAAGAGACCGGCGTCTGGAGAGAGGAATATAACTTCACAACTCTACCTTTTATTTGGATGAAATTATGGTCTGTTGTGACGAGTCTTTTTTTTTTCGACGGGTCAAACGAGTTTACGGACTACAAAATCGGTTCTCGTACAAAAATAAGGAGGAACGAGATCTTTAGGATGTTCTTGGAGACGATTTTCGGGAGCGGGGTTAGCCAGTCTACGGTGATCGTCGTCTCATACGCAGGGTGACTACACGGGTTCAGGTTTGGGAGTGACGACCTCTTCGACAGACCCTGGGGGTCGTCCATCCCCAGTCCCGTTCAGGACGAGACGGAGGGGATAGGGACAGGGACGGGGTAGTGGCACCGGTCCGGACCTGAGAGTCGTCTTAGTTCTCCCCGTGAACCTCCCGCCCATCATGGACCTTATACGACCGAGGTATGCCTCAGGAGGTCCGCAACTCTTCCAATAGAAAGGGTCACGAGTGTTTGGTGAACGGACGTCCGTTTCCTTTGTAGTCCAACACCCGACGACGGGAGATTTCGTTCTGGGCGGGGTGTGTACCGGTCGATGGTACCTTTGCGACGCACTGGACGATTGATCGCGACCCGACTGAGAAGGGAACACTCTTCGCAAAACATTAGTTCTGTATGGTGCCTGTGTGCCTGTGTATACCTGTGAGTTTATGACGGAAAGAGACGTTAGTTCCCCTCCCCACCCGTCCGACCCTGTCTCTTTCCGTCATAGACGTTAATTAGTGTCCCTAATGTGAAGGGGTCTTCTAAGAAAAATTTCGGTGATTCGAGTTGACTGGGTAGAGCTAAGATGATGACTTTCTACCGTCCTTCATGACCCCTACCGCTTCGAGGTTCGTCGATCTCTAGGTCGGTTTCCACCACCCAGAGACGTCCGTACGGTGGTCTCGAAACGGACACAATTTCGAGGTCCCAAGGGTTTCGGGACCCCCACGGACATTAAGGACCAGGTATTTCTGGACAACCCCGAGTCTCTCCGACCCTGACAGGATTTGACGTGTCGATCAGTCACCCGGCCGTGTATGAGGTCAGGTCTCGACACCGGTGGTTTCGGGTACCAAGTTTAGTGGACATCCGTAACGGACGTCCCGAGCCGTGTGACGAGGAGACGGGGTCCGGTAGTTCCAGACCGAGACCGGACCACAGTGTCCACGAACCATGGGACACCGTCATAGACGTAGGACTCCACACCCCGCCCTACCCCCATGACCAGACCCAGTCCTCGGACCAAGACTCTGGTACGAGGGAATCGCCCCGAGACCGGGAAGAGATTCGAGACTCGGTGTAGGGACGCGCCTCCCGACCGGTCCGAGGGTGAAGGGTCCGAGTGGCGTCATCCGCTTGAACTCCCTGTCGTGCGTCGAGAGCACGTCCACGTCGACCATGAACAGCCCGAACCACACCACGTCGTGGAGGTGCAACGACGAGAGGTACGGGTGCCGGTCGGTGAGGGGCCACCCCGTCATTGGGTCGCTCTTCTAGACGTCCCTACCCCTCCTGTCTCTAGTCGTAGGAGGTTTTCGTGTCGCCCCGTTCCCCTGTCCTCCTCCTCTCCTCCCCGCGAGAAGGTGTCGGGACGAGTCCTTGGGACACCCGAGTCTCAGAATGGCTGAGGGAGGGGGTCGTGGAGGGGTGGACGGTACACGGTACGTTTCAGGGGGAGAGAGGGGGAATTCCCTTATCCTAGAGTACAAAATAGGTGTTAGTTGAAGGGTCCACTCCTTCGACTCCGAGTCTCTCCAACGACTGACATTTTTCATTTCACCGTCTCGGTCCTAAGTTTGAGTCTCCACTGTCTGTAAAGTGAAAGTTTCAATAAGAGACAGAGCCACTGAAAATGGAAAGGAATTCTTTTTATGCTCATTTATTTTGTGATTACATAATTTGTACGTTCTAATTTTATAATTGTGTTTATTATGTTATTGTTTTTTATTATGGATCGTAAATACCTTACGAAAGATATCGGTCCGAATGTCGGTTCCGAAAGTCTCCCTGGTAAAGTCCATGAGTGTGGTCTGGGTACTTCATCGATACTGATAAGGGTAGGGTCCTTACTCTTTTAACTCCGGTTTACGAGTTACCGTCTCCTCGACCCATAGTTCAGACTCGTCGTCCCCGTCTACGCTGGTTGAGGTTTCGGAACACCTAAGATAAAGTACCGGTGAAGGAGGTCCTTCGGAAGGATCTACTGAGTCCAACCAGAGTCCAGGTAAACATTACTGGTGCACACTCCTGGGGAACCAGGGGACTTGGTCGGTGACTCTGGGTCCCTCCTTTCCGGGGTGTGACGAGGTCACCTACCCCGCCCCCCCCAGAGTCCGTGTGTGGACCCTCCATTTCAGCACGACGACGTCGACGGCCGGGAGGGCGTCCAGGGTCCTCGCGTGTCACAACAGGTCCGGAGGGCAGGTGTCGAACCACGGCAGTACCCTCTACAGATACGTCGACCGGGGCAGGCACACCGGGACCTTGACGGATCCTTCCGGTCCGTCCCTACTCCCATTCGGGGTCCCTTCGTGACGGACGACAAAACTGTCGACAGGGTCCCTCTACGGTTGAGAGGGGATCGTCTTGTCCTTTGAACTCCCGGTGCCAGGGAGTCCCGAGGAGAGGGTGAACTCACAGAGGCGGTCCCGGTCCTGAGAGTACTCCAGTGTCCCTCCGTCCCGAGTCTGGGTCGTCGAAACGAGGCCTCCGGGGTGTGAACTCGAGGAGGTATCGTCAGAGGTGCGGCGGAGAAGAGGGGTATAGAGACGCACAGAGTTGAATAGACTCAAGACGGGACGCCCCAGACGAGGTCCCAGGGGAGGGGCCTCCGACCACGTTCGAGGGCCAGGTGTCTCGGGAGGGCGGGGACGACCCGTGGACCGTGTTCGGTGGCAGGAAAGCGGACCCACGGGAGCGGACACGGTGGGGCCGGTGGGGTGACGTGGAGGCTGGTCGGCAGTGTCGGTGCGGCGGTCGCGCCGGAGGGGTCCCGCTCCTGTCGGGGCGGGGAGGGCACGGAGTGGACTGGTCGCAGACCAACACGTCCAGGGTGTGCCGTTACAACGGCAGCGACGTCGTCCTCTTCGTCTGAAACCGCAGTCCCGACTACCGGTCCCGCATCGTCCGACCTCGGCTCCTGCAGTCGAGCCGGAACTACGCCCCGCACCCGCTCCGGTCCAGGGTCTACCACTCGCACGACCGGAGCGGCGGGTGCTACTCGCACGCGGGTAGCCCCTCGTCGAACGTCCTCGCCTACATCAACAGGGACAAGACTTCCTCCTCCCCCGTCACGAGTCGCGGCGGGTGGGGAGGAGGGTCCCTGTCCCTTTCAGTGTAGGTCGGTGTGGCTCGTAGGAGCGGTGTAGACGAGTGAAGGACGGGAATAAGCGCCGACGGTCCGGCTGGGGTGACGAGGCAGGACTGAAAAATTTGAAGGTAAAGAAATGTCTGGGGACCTCTGGTCGTAGTAGAGGGGAATGTCTGTTACTGTCGTCCCGAGTCTCTCCAAACGGTCCAACGGGCTTCAGCGAGTCAGCTATGTCCCGACGCGGACCGGTCCAGTCACCCCACGGCGGGTCCGGGGTCGAGAGGATATTGTCGATCTTCCCTACGGGCGTCGGGACCCCAGGAGTGGTCCGTCAGGTCGACCCTCTACCCCGAGAACGAGGGGCCGACCGACTACAGGGTCTAGAAGTGCGTCGGGAACGGAGGGCACATCTGCACCGCGCACCCCAACGACTACCAGTGGCGTGTGTGGTGGAGGGGCACCGACTCTCACAACTAGACGGCCCGTACGGACCCCTACGGTCCCGGACGGTCCCGCAGCACCCCTTTCCCGTGCCCGACGTAGACGGGTAGTCGCGAGTGTACCTTTCTCATCCGAGACTTTCCCCCTCTTGGTGCGAAGACGGTAGAGGTCAGGAGATTGTCAAAGGACTGATCGGGATTTGGAACGGAGCGGACGGACGGAGGTCCACAGGGGACGGGAGTAGACTCCTTTGGACCATTGGGGTTGGAGGAACTGGACCAAGGTGGTCCCGTCTCTGTCGAAGTATCAGGACGGGACTGAAGACGGGGACGATTATCTAGGAACGAGGCTTGGTACAGTGACTGGGGAGTAACGGAACCTTGTTGGAAAGGGCGGTAGATATGTTAGGGATCGTGAGACCGGGGCCTTTCCCGGGTCGAACTTACGGTGGGGAGGAGATCCTCGGTCATCATAATCCCTTCTTTTAGGCGAACGGGGGGGGCAGGGATTTACTTAGTGTCTCATGTGTAGTCTCGGTCCCCACTCGGTCACACCAGACGGACGACCAAGTCCAGTATCCTCACGGTCGACGCCGGTCTTGGGTGTCCTTGGGGGTCCCGTCCCTTCTAGGTACCGTAGGTCGACCCTTCGGGCTGTACACTTTACGAGGAAGGGAGAGTCTCGGGTCCCTAGTGTTGGAGCTGGGGTTTGGAAGAGGAAGGGGAATGTCTCCCTCGGGTCCCCGCTAGTCCTCACGTCGGTCCGTCGGTAGTTTCCCTAACGTTGGACGGGGTCCCCATGGGGATCTCTCCGTCTGTGCGAAGGGGTCCTCTCCGGGTAGTCCCGTCCCCTATCCACCCACCCACCACACGAGAGACGGGAGGGGTTGTTCGTCTTTTATTCATTAGTTCCGAATGCCAAAAGGTGGTCCTTACCTCCGTTCCGAACTCCCGTCCGGACACCGGGCGTAACCCCCCACTCCCAGTTTCGGTTGGACATTCCGTTCTGTTCCGGTCGGGAATCACTCCCCACGGCAGGAGACAGGGGGATGATATGTTGTGGGGTTGGGATCGAAGGAGGAGGTGGTGCAGGACAGGGTGGTCGTGGTGTGACGGAGAAGTCTCGGACTCTGCCGGCTTGTCTCGTCTCGGGGAACAAGGTCGCTGTTGTGTCCGGGCCCGGGAGAGTCATTGTCGTCTGTGTGGAACCATATTGTGTACCCGTCGGGGTGCCCGGTTCCGGGACGGAACACTTTAGTGGACTGAGTGGTACCCTCAGGGTGGGGTCTCGTGGGTCTTTCTGCCCACGGTTGGGGTGAAGGGTCTACCTTTCCCCGTTGGGTCCCTCCGACAACCAACTCTGTACCACTGTTTTCCCGTCCCCCCACCCTTGGTCCAGACACTGGGGGTTCTCACAAGGGAAGACTAAGGAGTACTTGTGAGAGGGGCGTTCCGTCGACGGACCAGTGACCTGGGTCTCCCGCGGGAGACGTACGTCCTTCGCAGAGAGATTGGGGAAGGTTGAGGGGAGGGGTGAGGAACGGGTCCGGGGGGGTTTTCCTCGGTTTTCCAGATGCATGTCGAGGTTTCGAGTGGTAACCGCTAGCCGGTATCCGTCGCCGCCGCCGCCGACGTCGGCGCGAGTAGACGCCGCCCTACAACACCTCCGGACGCATCCGCGGCCCCGACCACTCCCTCGGTAAGTAGAGCACCACCGAGTAGTACCGTTTCCCACGCCGCATCCTCGACCACTACCTCTACCCGCACGCGTCCCGGCTCCGACGTTCCTCCGCCTGCATTCGGGTCTGCGTGACGGTTCCCCTCTCCAGGGTGGGGGAAGTAGGTCCTTTTCGGGTCCGGTGGTCCGACGGAGACCGGGTCTTCGTTAGAAAGGACAGAAGAGTTCGATAGGTGAGGTCCGTCAGGAGGACCCGACTCGAGTGGATGGTCTCTGGGGGTACAAGTGTCGGGTTCTTCCAAACTCCACTCTCTACACGGGTGGAAAAAAAAAATAGCTTGTTCTAAGTCTCCGGGTCTCTTCTCGTATAAAGTCTTAGAGTGTCTTGTTGTTTCCGTCTGTGTGTGACTACCGCAGGGCTCGACAGCCTTTGAGGAAGGGGTGCGACTCGAGTTGTCACCGGGGTCATTCGGGACTACACTCACGACTTCGTCGTCCGTAAGTGGAGCCACAGTTAGGACTGGTTCAGGGCGTCTCTGTCCGGGACCCTGTCGGGACTGAGACTGAGGGACGGACCACGAGGCCGGGTAGACACTCCGAGGTCGGGACCGGACCCCGTCTGGGAGGGGAGTTCGTGTCAGTCGAGTCGGGGTAACACGGATGGGTAATATGGATAGCCCAGGTACGGACCTCCAAACGGACCGTAGCTGGCCTCGGGGCCCCAGCACGACCACGGTCCTCAACCCCGTAGTAAGGCGCCCCAACCGCACAACCTGAACTCAGGTCCCCACCTCCTAAACAGTAAGACGTTCCCCCTTTGCGTCTCTGGTTCCCTCCGATACTTCTGAGGAAAGAGGCTCTCGAGCCGTGGTGTGCTCCGGATCAAGGGTTAGAGGACGGTGTGTCGGGGAAGTGAGAACGGGTCAGAACAAACCGCCCCTGACACAAGGGTAAAATGTCTACGTCGTTGACTCCGAGTCTTTGTCATTGATTCGTGTCCCAAGTCGGACATTCACCATTTCGGTCCTACACTTGGGTCCGGTTCGGGGTTAGGAACACGTAAGACGAGGTGGGGAGGTGGAAGATTAGTCGTCGTGAGGTCCAGGTCGGGGAAAAGGTCTTTGAAAAAGGGAGACGGCGTTGGGAGGGGTCGGGAGAGGATCAGAGACGCCACGGTCCCCGTCTGAGGTGTATGTACTGGTTCCAGAAACCAGAACCTCCTCCCGCACGACGACCTCCTCCGGTGGCTCCGTCCCGACCACCCCCGTAGGAAGAAGTCCGGTGCCCGGAACAGGTCCGGTAAAAGTCCTCCCCTTACACGGCCCGACTGGGCCCCACAGCGTCCCAGGATTCCTGTGTTCACTCCGTCTCTACACGATTGTCGATGCTACTCGGACTCAGAAGAGACCAGGGTTCCCCGTCGGTGGTCGAGAATTGTTGGATCAGACTGGAGAGGAGTAGGGTCTCTGCCCCTCTGACTCCTGTCTCACCCACCCACCTGCCCTAGACGAGTTCTAACTTTTACTCAAGTCCGGAGGTGCGACCTGTCGACCGGGAGAACTGAAGCACATCTAGGGAAGGTCGAGGAGTAAGGGTCGACTCCGACTGGGTGCCCCGAGTGGTGGGGTTCTGGGGTCCCTACCACCCCTCTTATCTCGACTGGATCTCCTGGTCCCCTCGGCCGGGAGGTGACCCTAGAAGTCCCCAGAGAGAGAGAGAGAGAGACCTCTGGGTAGGATCCTTCGGTCGTACCAATTACTGGGGGGTCGGTGGTTCGTCGGTTCGGGACAGAAGAAGGAGGACTGGTCGGACTGCGGGGGTTGGGTTTCCGCAGTTTGGGTCGACCCCGACGGTCACTCCCACGTTATCGTCTCTGTGTTGTCGAGGGTGGGCCCTGTCCTCGGTAGAGATTGAGGGGTGTGTCTCTCGGCGGGACACTGGCCCTTTACGGGAGTGGAGCAACCTTTGCAGGTGGTGATCCAGTAGTGAGAACAGGGGCAGTGATAGGACGTACCTCTCTCTTCGGTTACTCTCCGGTGTGGGTGGGGTCTGACTCGGGTTTGGTAGGGTAAAGGTGGTCGGTCCTCGACTTGGAGTCGGTTTGGGGTTTCAGGTGTGACAGGGGTGAGCCGGGGTGGTCACCGCCGGAGGGGAGACGACAAACGATCTCGTCGGAGGGCCTGGGCCCAAGTAAGCCGAGGGTGTCGATGACCGTCGGAGTGGGTGTGGACGGGGTAATATAAAGATTCGAGGGAAATTGAACAGGGAGACCTCGGTCTGTGGAGAGAGATCGACCGGACTGTAGGTGGTAGTGAACATGCACGCGACCAGAGTAAGGTAGTAAAGGTAGTACCACACCCTCCCCACTAATCGGAGTAGAGGGTCTTTGCGTCGACTCCGAAACCGACGTACTATACGGGTTTCGGGGTCTCGTCGGTTCACCGACCTGTCCCTCCCGACCCGGGTTCCCGTGACCGAGGGTTTGGTGTAACGGGGGACGGGAGACGGGGTCGAGAGTCGGGACGGGTCGGACCGTGTCTCGTCTTTGACACCGGTGGACGTCCCAATTTCATATTCCCGTCGGGTGTCTAAGACTCCCCCGGCACTACCATCGTGCCCCAACGTCCAGGTAGATCCCTCCCCGGGGATTGAGAGGGGTCTGGGGTGTCCCGGGTCCTCCTGGGGAGACGAGTGAGGGAGGACCGACACCGGGTATACGAGTGTCGCGTGACTAGATACGTCCGAAGGGTACGGGTCCGGTGGACGGGAGGAGTCACCCGGTGGAGAGGAGGAGGTGGACATGGACTGAGAAGGTGTTGGTCCGGGACCCCGCCTTCTCCCGAAGAGGAAGTCGGGTCGGCTGGGTTGTGTTTGGGGTCCCCTCGGGGGCCTGCATGCATAGCCGAATTTGACAGGAAGAGGAGACGAAAGGCGAAGAACCGAAGGTACGACATCAGGCGTCTAGGGGCCACGAAGAGTGATCGAGCGTCCGAAAGACTCCCGCTGTGACTCAATAAGACCTTCGTTCCTCCTCTGAATCACACTTGTAAAGTAAGTCCGTAGCTAGATCGAGTCACCCCACTGGACCTTCCAGTCAGCTCCACGAGACACACAGGACGTCCAGAACCGAGGTCGTCGGAGAGGTCCCTCCCTGCGGGAGGGTTGAGAGGTCTAAACCAAGGAGTCTAAAACCAAGGACTCCGGGACTCTCGTACTGTCAAGAGATGACATCGTTACGGTGACGACAATCTATTAATTGGAACGTACTCGGTAACCGGAGACCGGATACTGGGACGCACGAAGTACTTCCGCCCCAGCGTGGATAGAGGAGAAGGTGGCGAGACACGAGTTTCTTGCCTATTCGACTTTTAATCATACCTCAGAACTTCTGTCTAGACTCGGCTGTTTGACCCCGATACGTGTTATGGAGTAGACGATTTGGACTGTCCTTCACCCCTGGCTGTCCGTCCCGTTGACGGTCCACGGTTGTCCAGAGGGGTCGCGTCCATGCGTTGCCCGTAGAACACGCTTACGGGAAGACACTGCCGAACCGGAGGGCGTTAGAATCTCTCTTTGTGGTCCCAACGTTACTTCGTCTTTTGTGTTGCAGTACTTCGGAGAGGGAGACTTCTACCCTTTTCCGTCTCTCCCGTCCATCTTAAGGGGAGGGGAGACACTACTACCGGTTCAGGTCCAGGGCTCTGCTACCCTTTGCACGGGTTCCAGGGGGTCGTCCTCCGTTGAACTTCTTTTGGGCTCCAAAAGTACGGACCTTTCCTGATTACTCAAGAGGGAAGTTGATGTTTCGTTTACTCCTACTCTTCTCAAACCTTAAATACCGGACCCTTCTCCCTTCCACCGGATTGTTCCATTCCGTCCTCTCTGTTACGGTCACCAGACTCCTACCTCGCCTTCAACTCTCGAAGAGAGTCCCTTCCTGAGGTCGACCACCACGCTCCCACTCATCCTCGCTGTCCGTAGTGCACCGGAGGTTGTGGCCCGACCCTCGTCCGTCCCTCCACGCTACCCGTCCCCACGGACGGTCGTTTGGAGAGACGGTTTCCTTTCTATGGTGTTGGGGGAGATCCCCTGGCGACTCCAAACAGGGAAGGATTCTCTGGTGTGACCACCGAGTGACCATTTCTTAGGTGGACGGCTACGTCCTCTGTGTCCAAGTAGGGGACCCAGCCTTTCTAGGGGACGTCTTCCCTTACCGTTGGATAAGGTCATAAGAACGGACCTCTTACGGTACTTCCCCTCCTCGGTCCGTCGATGTCAGGTACCCCAGCGTTGTCTCACCCTGTGTTGACTCCCTGGTTTGTTGTTGTCATGGTCTCTGCCGTGGTCTGGAAGGGGGCGCAGTGAGCCGTGGGAGAGGACACGTGGACGCGACCTAGTCCGGACTCCGCCCTACGTGCACACGTACTCACTTGTGCTACGTCAGGGACGGGGAGTCGTCGACTGGCGGGTCGACTCCGTCCCGCCCCTCGTTCCAGGTCAGGTAGGAGGGGGCACGGGTCCCCTCACACTGTTCGGATGCGCCCCTGGACGTCTCTACAGAGGAGTTTCCTCCTCCGGAAGGTCTCCGTCTACCTTTCAGAGGGGTGAAGGGGGTCTCCGTCCCAGACCGCAAGACGCCCCTCGCCACGCCCTTCCTCGGCGTCTTGAAGTAAAGGAGGGGATTCGGCCAAAGACCCGTCGGGAAGGGACGGTTCGAAGACGGACTTCGTTTAATTTTACCGTCTCAATAGTTCGGAACTTCTTTTATGCCTCCAATATTACCTTCACGTCGAAGTTGGAAGGGGCGTCGACCCGTCCGCGCCGTCGCTGCGCGCGTGTCGGCGTTAAGTTAATCGGCGCCGCTCGCGGCCGTCTTTTTAGTGACAGTAAAGTAAGGTAAAGGAGGCTGCCGCCGGTGGGACACGATTCGTCTTTGCGAGGGTCGGGGAGACGAGAACACACCCATCGTTCCTCTCCCCCCACACGCCGGCGAGGACAAAGGGGGGCGCTGGGTCCGACGCCGAGCCTCTTGTCGCCCGAGAAAGAAGACGTCAGTCGACGTTTCGGAGCGACGATGGCCTCCTCTCAGTACAGTCCGCAAATCGCCGTAGCTAGGTCGGGCGGAGACCGACCGTCCGCCGGTTTTTTGATTCATAAAAAATAACGAAGCCGATCCGTTCCTTTATACTTACTTCGATGGAGATTAACCTGAGGTCTGATTGGGGAGGCCCTGTCGAAGGTCGGGCCGGTCAGCCGGGGGGAGGGTGAGGCTGTACCGGGACAGAAAGGACGGCCCCGGAGTAGACAACTGTTGGACCAAAGGTTTCCCGACTAATGCAAGTAAAGGTGAGGGGGGCTGTGGTACCGACGTGCGTGTGCACACTCGGGGATGCCGGGTGTCGGGAGGGCGGTTCCTGCCACTGGGGTAAGTAAAGGTGACTTGAGAGGTCCCCGGGGAGACGGGACTCAGAGTTGTAGCCTCTCGTGACACTTCGCGGGGTTAGAACCCCCGAGGAGCACCCTAAGAAATCCTCTTTCGTAAGTGTCTCTCCCGCGTTTCGGTTCCGGTTCTCTCTACTCCTACTCCTGCAGACTTCCGTCACTTCCCTAACTCGTCGGTGACGAGAGACACCGTTCAGGCACCATTCGTCCATTTCGACCCAAGACCCAGGACACGATTCACCCCAGAAGGATTGATTCGTCTCTCCGACCGACTCGTCCTTATAAGGGTATAATGTCTACCTCTTTGACTCCGACCCTCTCCGGCTCTCCCGATGGGTTGCAGGGTACTTCGGTCCTGGTCCGACTCGGAACTCCACAGGTCGGGTCGGGAGAAGGACAGATCCGTTTGATGGAGAGGTTTTTCCCAGGGGCCCTAGTTGTGCTTTCGATAGTCTTACCCAGACGTCGAAGTCGACAAGGAAAGACTACAAGGATCGGTAAGGACCCGGGTTTACTGGACCTGAAGACTCGTGTGTCCGTTCGTCTCTCCCCTGCCTGCACCCGTGCCGACGACTGCCCTCCAAGTCTCAGTCGGGTCACCTCCCGACCCCTCCCCTGCACCCAGCTCTACCTCTTCGGTGGGCTCCTTCGACGACAAATCTACCAATCAATTGACGGACTGGAAGGTTCAGGATGAATTGTGCTCCATTATTGGTTTCGGTAGGATTGTCTAATCTACCGGGGTCTATGTTCCTGCCGCTACTCCTTATTTTATCGAAACGATTAGCGACCTCCTAAAAAAATAGGTCTGAGGTGACGCGAATAAGTCTTCCGAATAAGTGAACTTTGTCTTGGAGACTCGGAGTCACACTAGTCTTTCTAAATGCCGTTTAGAGTCTCGACCGTCTGTGCGTCCGTCGGACCGGAATTACGAGCGAACACTCGTGAAGAATTTGGTTCAATTTCGGACGTTGTCCCTCTTTGGAGTCCACGACCCTCCTTTATCTCTCCTATGTCCTAGTATATCCTCTGCCGGTTGGACCCCCTGTCCCTCCCTGAGGTCGGGGTTTACTCCCTCCCTGCGGTCCCAGGGCTCGAGACCCCAGTCGGGGCACTGAGGTGTTGGGGGGAACATCCTGGGTCCCGACCGGCCGACCGGAGAGGTCATTAGTGGAGAATATATTTTTCCCCCAATCGGTGTCGAGTGAATCGGGTTTAGAAGTAAACTGTTTATTACCGGGATTTCGGACCTCTGCATTTTCGAACGGGTTCATTTCCAGTTCGTTGTCCACTGTTGTCGAGAATAAAGGACTGTTATGGGTCGGTGGGGGTCCTCGGGTGTGTCCCGTGGGGTTCATAGGACGTGCGGTTTGCGTGGGGTGTCCGGGGTCTCACGGTCGTGAATGGCGTGACCTAAGAGAGAGAAGTCCCTGTCTTCCGGTCCTTTCCTCCTCCCAGCCCAGGGTGTTGTGTCTTTTTGTTTTTCTTTCGTTCCAGTCAAAGCAGGTCGACCGAAAATGCGAAACGATCAAGTGCCCAAAATTTTACCCGTCACCGGACCGAGAGACTCAGTGGGGCCCAGTCGGTTCCGTCTCGGTAATCCACTGCAGAGAGTCAAACCTTTAATTGGCGGGGTTAAGGTAACGAAGAGGCCCGGTGGTCCGGACCCACCCCGACGTCCCCCGAGACACCGGATCGAGAGGGACGGTACGACTCTTCCCACGGTTCTAATGACCAGTCGTCAAAAATTTCGGTGTTCGAACCCTTCCTAGCACGATATATTTTATAGGTATCCTAGACTCTCAACTCTTGTGATAACAATAAAAAAAAATTAATTAATACCCTCACCAAAAAACCATATCACAACAAAAATTAATAGTGGAAAGAGACAAGGAAACGGTTCTTCGGGGACCTTCGTCTCCGGAGACTAATAGACGGGTCAGTTCGTGATCGAGGGACCAGGAGGACAGACGACGCCTCTCCGGGAGAAGGAGACGGCCCTCCCATTCCGTCTCTGTCTTTAGAGTCAGAGTCAAGGGTCCTGGACGATGGCGAGGGGTCGGGGCCGGACCCATCCTACCACTGTGAGGTTCCGGGAGTACGGGTATCCCGTGACCGTACACGGGTATAGATTCGTATTTAGTTTGGTAGTGCACCATGTGGAATTTACGCTACGATACACAGTTAATGCATAGTTATTTCGATCTTTTTTTGTAGACGCCCGTCTGGTGTGTCTCACCAGGATAAACGTTTCCCAGACGATCCTTCGGTCCGGGAAAGGGTAGGGCTATTTTGATTCGCGAGGACTACGGGGTGTCGAAGGAACGCCCTTCCCGACTCACTTCCTGTCCCCGCAAGAGTAGGGTGGAGGGGTCAGGAGAGGGTAGAGCGGTCAGGAGAGGGTAGAGCGGTCAGGAGAGGGTAGAGCGGTCAGGAGAGGGTAGAGCGGTCAGGAGAGGGTAGAGGGGTCAGGAGAGGGTAGAGCGGTCAGGAGAGGGTAGAGCGGTCAGGAGAGGGTGGAGGGGTCAGGAGAGGGTGGAGCGGTCAGGAGAGGGTAGAGGGGTCAGGAGAGGGTAGAGGGGTCAGGAGAGGGTAGAGGGGTCAGGAGAGGGACGTCGTCGTGGTCGTGACAGAGACGCATCGCACGTCGGGGATTGTTCGGAAATGAACTCTCAGTTGACCACGGAAAAGGTTCCTGGGAGATACCCAATCTGTGGACCCTTGAACCGGAGACAGGAGTCTCCCGATTACTAGAGACACTCCTACTTTGTAAAAAGTCCCTTCCTATCTTCTACTACCGTTGTCTCCAGAACCCTGGGGTTGAGAATTTGAGGAGACCCTTAAACTTTTTTGAGAGTCGAACCGGTCCTCCCGGCGGACTTCCTTACCCTGACCCCGACTGGGGGAACCTCATACCCGTCCTATATCGACCCTTTTACCTTTCCATGAGGTCGTACTTTCCTGGTCTACAGAAGGTCCCGTCTCTTCTCACCCATGTGGAGTCCCTAACCCCCCACCCGGACCCCCTACCCCGAGACCAAAGGTTTGTGGTCCTTGAAGTGACTACCTACCGAGGTTCCGAACGATTGAGGACCAGGAGCCCACTGTCGTAAGCGACACAGGCGAGTGTCGTCCCGGTGTGTCCGAGTCTCGGACACGGGTGTGGTGTGGGGGCGGGAACGGGGATGGGACCGGGGCCCAGCGTGGAGACACCAGGTCGAGTACCACCAAGAAGAGCAGGAAGTGACTGTCCACCCGGACCGACGGGTCACGTGGTTCACGGTCGTCGGGGCTCGACGAGGGGCAATGACCCCCCTAGGGACCTCCGACCTCCGGACTGCCCACCCCACCGTCGACCTGGCCCCCCGGCACACACCGTACCCTCTCCACGACGCGGACCTCGACGACAACGACGTTACTTCACCCACCACTCGTGCCGGCTCGGTCGTCCCGCCCTCTCCGGATCCGGTCGGGAGAGCGAGGAGGTCCTCCGTCGTCCCCTTGTGCGTGGGGGGGTTTCGGAGTAGGGGTCGAGTCCGGTGTACGACAGTACGACCTCCTTCAGACAATTACCTGACGTTAAATCTGTGTTCTAAATACTACCGTTTGTGGTGGAGGAGGGGTTGGTCCTGTCTTAAAGAGTTACATACTAAGGGTCGGGTTCTATTTATTTCGTACGTAAATTTTTGGTGTCAGTAGTCCCGAGGGAGAAACACCTCCCGTTAGGTGAAAATTCGAGGGTCGTCAGTGTCTAAACGAGTACGAATGTACGGACGCTTGCAGTCGTCGGTCGCAGAGGGTGGGAATAGGGGTCGGGACCCCTTCTGAGGGATTAAGACTTCTTGAGGTGCGGACAGAAAGTCTCGTTCTCGTCGTGTGTCGTCTTCTCAGGACCCTAGTTCTTCTCAAACCCCGGTCTCCTTACTCTTGGTTCCGGTGACTTGTCCTCTCGTCTCTTGTCCCACTTCTCCTCCCGAAACCTTAATTCTGTCTAGACCTAAGTTTAGGGTCGGGACCGTGAATGATCGACCCACTGGAGTCCATCCAGTGATTCACTAGAGAATTGTTATCGCTTGTAGATGGTCTCCCGAAAGGTACCCGGGGGAAGAGGGGATGAAAGGGGTTTAGATCTGTCCATAATTAAGTCAATAATAGTAGTTATCTACCTCTTCCTTTACCGTTGTGTACGGTCATAAGAACGGACCTTTTAGGGTACCTACCTCTTCGGACCTCCCGGTGTCAGGTGCCCCAGGGTCTCAGCCTGTCCTGATCCGTGCGCGTTACTGCTGATGGTAGTTATCGTTCCTGTTGTTAGGGTTCAGTTCCTAAGACGAGGCACCTACAGGGCTTGAGGAGTTGGGTCGTGACCAGAGTCCCAGAAGAGAAGGGGGCAGGGGAACAAGAGGGGGTCGTCGGTTCTGTTTTGTGGGAAGTAGTTAGAATTCTTGGCACCCGTGACACGGCGACTGATGCGGTACTGGTTGCAGAGATAAAGTATCTCTAACTTTGTAAAGAACCCTCACTGACACCGGAGCCCAATATGTATACAGAAAGGAAAGTTGTTCGTGCTCCCCTCTCCCCTACCTTTAAATGACTTACGGACTTTCTTACGGACCCGGGAAAGGTTTATAATAGAGACTGGGAAAGTTGATGGACCGTCTCCCCAACACGGGTGAAATTTCTGCCGCTTGACCATGAGTCCCCGACCTTATCCCAGTTGATGGTTGTAGTAGGTTTCCGACGAGGATTCCTCTGGGGGACAGGGGCCCGTTCTTCTCAAATGCCCCCACTGTCTCTCGGTTTCGGACTGTTCGGGTGGACAGTCACACTTGGCACCGAGAGACCGGTGACGACTGTCTACTGTCTGATGTCACTTCCGGGTGCCGAGACCTACCTGTGCGTCGAGGTTCTCCGTCATTCACATAAACTCTAGTCCCCAATTCTCAAAGGGTTTACCGAAGGGTTCATTTCTTAGACGGACGTTACGTCCTCTGGACCCAATCCTTCTAGGGGACCGCCTCCTTTATCGTGGGGCGAGGTCATAAGAGTGGTCCTCTCGGGGACCTGTCTCTTCGGACCACCCGATCTCGAGTACCCTAGCGTCTCTCAACCTGTGCTGACTCACAGACTCATGTCTCGTGTACAATTCTCTGGACGAGAAGGGGTTGATTTGACGTTTGACGGTCGGAACACGTGGGAGTTTAAGTACTAGGGGTGAAACGTTTACTCCTTTGACTCCATGATGTGAGGATCGGGACGTCCCGAGTAAAAAGTCACATCCCTCTTTTCGGACCCTGGTGTCGGTGACGAGTTCTGGACCCTGCAGAGAACCACCCTTCAAATACCTTCGACGACCACCCGTGACCAGGCCCAACAGACGGGACTCTGCGGTCTCGTCTGTGTTTCACCTCCACAGATGGGATTTCGGTAGGTGGGGGGTCTCCGTTCCGGGTTCCTCCACGTCGAACTTGTCAATCAACCCTGCTTCTCGCAGTCACCCCGTAGGACGAAGGACTTTCCACTCGGTCACTTGGTTGTGGTCTTTGAACATTGTCTCAGATATTAACGTCAACGCCACAGACAGACCTTCTGTGACCGAAAGTTTCGACAAATCGAAGGTTCCACCTCTGCCACCAAAAGACGTCACCGGGTACTTCGTCCATACAGAAGAAACGTTGTCTCCTTTCCGTCGAAGGTACATGGAGAGTAGAAGTTCGTGTTCTCGTCCTGGAGGACGTGTCGGTCTTTAAGGGGGCTCCAGACGAGACCTACCTACCTTCCGTGCCAGTCCTCGTCAGGTCGTCCGAGGTCCTCCGTTCCTGTCTGTCGGCTGGAGGCTCCGAAGAGAGAGTCCCGCTCCTGTCTACGGTCCCGAACAACCCAGTTCCCAGACGACTGTTCGTAGGACCAACACTGTCTCTCACTCTTTTTTTAGAAGAGGTTTCACCCCGCCGACCGTCACAAGGTGGACAGAGAGGTAGGGTCGTAGCGTCCGTCCCGTGTCGGTAGGAGTCCGACGAAAGGACGGGGGTACTGTGTAGAGACTGAAGTCTCCTGCTCCCCTCCTTTGTGTCACTGTAGGCTCACCCTCCCACTGCCCCAAGAGTTGGCCCCTCTTTGCCCTAGCTCGGGGGTAGGCTCCGTCGTGACCCGAGTGGAGACGTCGACGGACAGAGGTCGAAGGTGACAGGGGAGATTCTGGTCCTAGAGAGACAGGTACTTCACTTTCTTCAGTTGTTAGGGGGAGTTTGTGGGTTGGTCCCCCGTTCCGGGGAGTGCTCGCGGGGGAGGAGTACGGTCTTATCGTCGGACAGTCTCTGTGTAGGGTCTCCGTCCGCACAAGGACGGGAGGAGTACCCACGGTTCACGGGTCCAGGACCGGAGTCTTGTGTCCCGATGAGTGAGTGTCCCGTGCGACTGCCCCTCCGGGAACGACCGGCTCAGACACATTGACCCAACACGTGTAGTGCGAAGTACGGAGACGATGGACTAAATTCCGAAGCGAAGAGTCCAAGTACTAAACCCAATTTGGATCGCTTCACCCGATTCGGAAAGGTCCCGGCTCTGGGTGACTCCTGCGGGATCGACATACTCTACCTCTGAGGAGCGGAGGGTCCCCTCTCCTCTCGTCGGGGCTGGAGACGGACCAGGAAGATGAAGAACGGGTGTCTTCACCGGGGGGTCGAGGTCCACTTTGACACGGAGACACGAGATGATGTCGACCCTCCCGAGTGTCGTTACGACAATGAGGTAAAGGGTCTGTCCCTGTCCGAGTCTCCCCACTTTACTGAGACGCTTCGGTTTCTCTGGTCTCGGTCTTGAGTTCGGGTCGCACTGAAAAGAGATGGTACCGGGGGCCGACTCTCTTTTCCTACGTAAGTAAGATTCCGAGGGAAAGATGTGGGGAACAGTTGGTTTGGGTCAAGTAGTCGAAACACCTCCCTTACGTTCTTGGAGTCCTGACCGAAGTCGTGTGACACGCTAAACACTGTTCGATGTTGGAGGGAGAAGGAGTGGGGTGGGGATGGATTGGACTTTTTTTTTTTCATTGGTGGTTGTTCCTGGGTGACATATCGTGTCCCTAACGACGAGTTATAAGATATTATTGGATACCCCTTTCTCAAACTTGTTCTTCTCTATGTACACATACATATTGGCTTAGTGACGATATGTGAGCTTTGATTGTATTGTGACTTTTAGTTGATATCAGGTCATGTCTTTCTTTTGGATAGTTGTGAAATATTATAGAGAAGGTGATTATTAAAAGTTCCCTTGTGTCGGGTTTAACAGCCATCCGTTCACCCCACTCGACCGGTGAACTGCACTTCTCGGCTGAGTAACCTTTTCTGGGACTACGACTCTTTCTGACTCCCGTTCTATTCCGCCACCGTCTCCTACTCTGCAAATCTATTGTAGTGACTGAAGTCACCTGTACTGGCTCGTTTGAGGTCCCCTGTCACTTCGTGTCCCTTCGGACCACACGACGTCCGATGCCCAAGCGTTTCTCAGCCTGCACTGACTCGTTGACTTGTCGTCGTTCACCCCACGTGTGGGGAGGTGGGCGTCCTGGACCTCGGTGACCCCGTTTGGCTTTGCACTCGAGACCTTCACCACCCATGGTAGTCGAGTGACGCAGATTAGACGGGTCCCTCTGGAAAACATTCAACGACTGGTTCCCTGTTTTGAGACGGGGGGCGGTGGTACGAGTCGGTAGAAAACTGACACATTCCTAGGGGATTATTGGACCTAGGTTCTTCTCTCCCACACCTAGTCCAGACGTCATTGGCCCAAAGCATCCGGGAAGTGCTCGTGTGTGTGTGTGGAAGTCCGGACGGAAGGGGTCTACCTATACTCAAGGGTCACCGGGGCGTCTGGTTGTTCGGACCCGGAGGCAGTCAGGGAGGTAGGGGAGAGTGGAGTGTGGTTCAACTACGATCTGGGACCGGAGAGAGTGGACCTCCCCTCTGGGATCTTTAGGAGATTGGACACACTATTTGTACGGGGAGTGACGTCCGTGCGGTCACTAATCCGAACGGTCTATGGACTAGAGAGTGGAGAGAGACTATATTCGGTTCCGTGCTTCCGTCTTAGGAAGGTGGGGTACGGGTTCTCTCGGGGTCTGCTGACTGAAATCGCCCTGTAGTAAGCTGTGAACGGGTCGGGAAGTGGAAAGGTGTCTACCTCATTGTCCGGACCTCCTTGATCCACTGAACGTGCTCGGTGGGTCGAGGGTCTAGTCCTCCGGCCCGGTGAGGAAGGGCGTCTCCCCGTTTAGGTCGACACGGTACCCCGTCCGTGGTCGACGGCAGCCCCGAGGACCCGGGAGGGAAGGGACGGGAAATGACGACTCCGTCCTGAGGTCCGGGGAGGGGTGGAAGGAGAGGTAGTGAAAGGACTCAGTCGGCCGGTGTTCGGGCGAGAGGGAGAGGGAGGAAGAGCCCTACGGGGACCAGCTCTCGGACAGGCATTAAGGACGGAACACTCCGAGACAGTCCGTGTCGCTAATCTACCGACGGACGAATTACTGTCCCGCTGCCGACGCAAGTGAGTCTCGACTTCTTCGTTAATGGAGCTTTTACCCCCAGTGTCCGGGGTGAGCAACCGAAATTAACTTAAGGTTATAGACGGAACTCGACGGAACTGGATTGCACATCGAAGGATTTATGAGGAACTTTCTTCGTTTCGATTAGGTTCGTCACGAAGAAGGGTTAAGGTGAGAAAGAACCTTGAAATTTTTTTTTTTTGTTTTGATAAAAGTATTCTCCTAAAATTAAGGTTTCCCCCTCCACCCCCGCCCCCCCCTCTCCCCTGGAGTGACACCGGTGCCGTCCCCACCCTCCCGACCCGGATGTCATACCTACCCCCGTTCCCCGACCCTCTCCTCTTTGAAGTCTCTTCCGTGAAGGGTGGGACTCGGGAACGGATGGTGAGAGTCGTGCCGGTAGATCGACACTTGACTGGTGACTCCTCCTGTGACCGGGGTGTGGTCCCGGCCTGACCCATCCTCCACCGTCCCCTCCTCGGGACCCGACTTTCGGTCGGACCCCGCAGACCGGACTGAAACGAGGACTTGGGACACACTGACCGACAGTGAAGGTCGGAGATATTTCGTTCCCGTAGTCAACTTAGTCAGTGAGAGATGGAGCCCGGGAAAGTACGTGACGGGGGCCCAGGGGGTGACCCTGTAGAACGTTACAGACCTTTGTAACACCCCACAGTGTTGACACACACCTCCAGTGGTCGTAGGTCGCCCACCTCTGGTCCCGACGACGACTTGCGGGAGGGCACGTAGGAGTGTTTCGTGGGCCCGAGTTTCAAGTACTCGGATCTCCGACGTCCTGGGACCCGACCCACCAGAGGCTCCTCTGAAGTTTGACATGTTATAATGTCAAAAGAACGACCCTCGAGACGGAGGGTCTAGTGACCGATCTTTGTCAATGGTGGGTGAGTACAAGAGGAAGGGCCGGAGGGGAGGCGAGGAGGACGTGTCGTCCACTCCCAGACGGGGAGGGGGCCGTGACGGTCCTAAGTCTGGTCCGGTCGACGGGACGGGTCGGGGAGGCGTCCGTTGAGTCCGGTCTTCCTGTCTTCGGGTATTGGTAGTGCCCACGGTGACTGTGCTGCTTCCCACTCCTAGGTGGTCGTAGTGAGACAGAGAGACTGGGACGAGAGGGTCGTCAGGACCGGGTTTCTCCACTCGACCAAGTGGGGAGAGGACATTGTCTACGTCTTTGATCCCACGCTCCTTTTCTGTCCTAGACGGACTCCAGTGTGCCTCTTTTTCACCTTGATCTTGTCTCCCGGGGTCCAAAGAGGCGTCTTAGTTCTCGGGTCACTGTAGTAAGTAGGGTCGTTCGGTCTTGTAAGACGTGGAAATTAAGGTGGAACTTTATTACTGACATGAATTCCTGTTCTTCTCCTGACTTCTGGTTAGTTTCCCGATCTCTCTGGGATCGGTTGGGCAGATGACGAAGGGTTCGGTCTGATACCAAGTCTTACTAGACCTTTTTTGTGTTTTTGTGTCTGAGGGTCAGGGTGGGATCTGACTACCTTTTCTTAAGACTCCCCCCACGGGACCTTACATATAACAGGTTTTCAGGGAGACCCCTGCGTGTGAGTCACTCCCTCTGGACCGGTCCCCAGGACCGACCTGAAGTGTGTCCAGGGACTACCTACGAGTCGGTCCGTCGAGTCGCGTGTCCGGTCGTTCCGGGTCTGGGCTTTCGGTGTCGTGCGAAGTGTCGTGTCTCGTCGTCTCTGTCGAGACTGGAGTCCTCCGGTTTCTCCCCGTCTAGACACGGTCCCTTCCCTGTCCGGAGGTCCCTCCACCCTCTGTAGTCCGACCGGCGGTTCCACTGGGGTCTCGGGTGGGGAAGAGACAACCTCTGTGGTTTTCGGCCATCCTACCCCGCCTACCTAAATCTCCACCTAATCCCAACCCAGTCTATGGGGAAATTAGACCCCTGACCCTCCGTTGACCCCTCGGTGCCCCCTTCCATAGATCCACCCAGGTTCGGGTACTCTACGACCCTCGTGACCTCGGGACCCCGGCGGTAAGAAACTCCGGTCGACTCCAGTCCCAGACAGAGACCAATACCATTTACTCTCCTTATTTTCCCGATATGTGTGCCACTCTCCGTCTGACCCCTCAGGTGCATGGGGCTACTACCGCAAGTCGAGACAGTACCACTGGACGAACCGAGCGAGGTGGCGGACGCGGTGGACGACGACCACGACCTCCCCGTTCCAGTCCCAGTCTCCGCCGGAAGGGGCGGGTCCTCCGTACCCCACGCCCCCGGCGTACCCTGTCCGCCCCAGTCTGGTGTGCCCTGTCCGCCCCAGTCTGGTGTGCCCTGTCCGTCCCAGTCTCCGCCTCCGGAAGGGGCGGGTCCCTCCGTAACCCCACGTCCCCGGTGTATCCTGTCCGTCCCAGTCTCCTCAGTACCCCACACCTCCGGCGTACCCTGTCCGTCCCAGTCTGGTGTACCCTGTCCGTCCCAGTCTCCGCCTCCGGAAGGGGCGGGTCCCTCCGTAACCCCACGCCCCCGGTGTACCAGGGACGGGTTCCCCCGTACCCCACGTCCCCGGTGTACCCTGTCCGTCCCAGTCTCCTCCGTACCCCACACCTCCGGTGTACCCTGTCTCTCACAGTCTCCTCCGTACCCCACACCCCCGGCGTACCCTGTCCGCCCCAGTCTGGTGTACCTGTCCGTCCCAGTCCGTAACCCCACGTCCCCGGTGTACCAGGGACGGGTTCCCCCGTACCCCACGTCCCCGGTGGACCCTGTCCGTCCCAGTCTCCTCCGTACCCCACACCTTCGGTGTACCCTGTCCGTCGCAGTCTCCTCCGTACCCCACGCCCCCGGTGTGCCTGTCCGTCCCAGTCTCCTCCGTACCCCACGCCCCCGGTGTGCCCTGTCCGTCCCAGTCTCCTCCGTACCCCACGCCCCCGGTGTGCCCTGTCCGTCCCGGTGTCAGGATTGTCCTCCGTCCGGTCCCGGTGATTGGTTTTCTCCTGTACCCCCTACCCCTCGGGAAAAAGGTTACTCGTACGTCATGAAAACATTACTTTTGCAGGGTATTAAAAGTCAATTGCATTTGCTCGGTCTTCTACCATTAGACAGTTGACAGCGGGAGATGGTGACCTTTGTTTTAGAAATAGGCTCCGGAGACTCTTTCTCGACCTGCACTCTGCTACGACGACGTACTGATAAGGGAAGGATTTTCGTCACTGTTATGACAGCAGGTACGTTATCCTTCCACAGGACAAAAATCCTCTCCGTCGGACTCATCCCTCTTACGACACTCAAAAGTCCTACAAACGTTGAGGTACGCTTCCCAAGTCTTCTTTTCATGTACATGGATATGGGTTGGACATAGACAGATTTGTCTTTTGTTTGGTTTTTGCATACACAGATTTATCTCCCGTTTGTACCGTGTTACTTGGGACTAGATTCGATGCCGGAGCCCGCTACGGCACACTCCGTCCAAGCGGTCAATGAGGTCCCACCCTACGACTACCACCCCTCCGATCCCGTGTCGAGACGTGGCGGGTAAGTCGAAACGATACTTGGAGTTTCGCGAGATTTTTTAATTCAGATAAATTTTTTTTTTTTTGTGAAAAAAATCTCGTAAGTAAGGGAAGTCGGAACCCCATCATGACCGAAGTATTCCGTCAACAGAGGGGATCACCCGATGGTCTGTGCTCCCGTAGTGAATGTAGGACGAAAATGTCCTTAAGTTTGTCCATCCCCAGTCATGAGGGCGAGTTCTCTGGATCGTGGGTCCTCCCTCACGTCCACCAGAGTCGGTGCCTCCTCCGGACCTCCCGTCCGGACAGGCTCGACGTCACTCGAGATACCCGGGGAGAGCCGTCGGGTGGGCAGACGGGACGTGGTTCCCCGGAGAAACCTCTCCCAAAAGAGGATGACGGGTGGTTAGGTCGTGACAGAGTCCACCCCCGACTCCCCCAGAGGACCTTTCTCGTGAATCTTCTACTGCACTGACTGAGCCGGCAGGAAGACTACTCAGTCTTGGAAACCCATTCACCAAGGGGGGTGTCCCAGACCGAGGACCGTGACTGACCCGTACGAAGGAACGAGAATCTACAGAGGTCGTCACCTACGACCCTGTACCCCTTCGACTCCGACCCTTACGACCGAACCTACCCGACTTCCCACCCTTGCCCTTCTCCGTCTCTATGGGTGATGGATGACACCCGAGGTAGTGTCCGGCCCTGGGAGGAGGACCCCGAGTCCGTCTTCGTCCCTTGTCGAAGATGGTCTTCTTCCTCGTTTGCCGGAGAGACTATACGGTCTCTTCCAACACATTTTGGGGTCCAACAGTTGAAGACAGGTGTACTTGCCTACCTGTCCCCGGCGAGACCGTTCCGTGTCTTCTGTTTCGTTTTCTTCCAGAATGGAGAACACTGTCCTTTCCGTACTAGACACGATTTTAGCACAAGTCGGAGAAGCGTTAGAGACAGACGTTTCCCTTTCTCTGACGCACTCCGAGTCCGTTTATTTAGTTCAGCGGTTTTACAGTCTGACACCTTCCCGTTGGGGTNAGGAAGGTGGGAGATACCTGGAGGACGGTCCTCCGGAGCGACTTAGGTGTCGCACTTCGTTAAGGAAGGTTGAGGGAGGTTGGTTGGGCTAAAGGTCCTCGAGGTTAAAGGATAGTCTCCACCAGAGGCACAAACCAAGTCTCATATGTCAAACGGAGGAGACCTTACCTTCGGGACTGGTTTTGTTACGCTTCGACTTGTCCTTGGTGGGGGTATGGTGGGTGACGCCGCTTTGGAAAGTGTTCTCGCTGCGTCGCGTCACCGGGGTGCCCGTTGACGTTAAGTCTGAGAGTCCGCGGGTCTGGGTAGTCCTCCACCACCTTCTGGGACCTGCGTACACGGTTCACGGGCGGGTCACTACACACGGTTCACGGGGGACCCCGGTCGGAGTGCGGGTCACTACACGGTGACTCTCCCAAAAGGAGTGAGGGTGAAGGGTGACGACGGAGAGGGAGGCGTCTGGTTAGGGAGCGGGAAGGTCGCGACAGGTCGGTCTTTAGGGTGGTAGCTGCGAAGGAAGACCCCTCTAGTTCGGAACGGAAGAGATTCTACGACGAGCCCTGTATTGATAGCCTTGGGATCGGGAAGTAGATTCGACTAGTGTTTTTCCGTCTAGTTAAGAGATGGGGTGGGGATTGTGAGGTCTTTTCTAGTGTAAGTCTTTTTGTAGTTGACCCCCGAAGGGACCATCAGGTCACCGATTCTGAGACGTGAGTTTTATGTTCCCCGGTTCTAGGTAGAGACCACTCCCTTGATCTAGGGTGTACGACGTTCCTTCTGACTTCCAGGACGCACAACGTCGATTGTAGGCAGTACCGGTTTATTCATAATTTTTTTATTTTTTCTTCTTTCTTTTTTAGTTGACAAAAACGGTAGGTAGATGCACTCGGTAGAGTTTACTTCTTACCAAAATTTTTTCTTTTTTCTCACCCCGATTTACCAATTATCAGGTCTATCCTTCCGACTCCTGGTGACTGTCTGTGTAGAGTCTTCACAAAGAGAATAGAGTAAGACTTAGGGTTCCGACGGCCCTGACTCCAGGGTCTCGACCGAAGTCTCGAGAGTAGTCTTGTGTCGTTAGAAACTCTCTGTTTTGGTACTGTTGTCGGAAATTTTTAGACACTAGTCGACGTACAGTTTACTGAGGCCTACTCTTTGGGAACACGTAAATTTCATTTTCGTTACGACAGACTTCCGAATGTTCGTCTGGGACCGGGATGCCTCTTAAGCACCCCGGTCGTGGGGATGATGGGGTTGGGGGGCGGTGTTGGGCAGGGGTCGGTGACCACTTCTACGGAGACCCACCACTTCTCTGCCCAGAGTCCGATCGTCAGACACCCGAAAACACCCGGGTGTAGGGCCCCGACGACCGACGTCACGTCCAAGGTTGTGTCTGGGGAACAGGTCTCGTCGTTCCCGAGGACCCACCCCCAGTGTCTAGTGTCGAGAGAGGACCTTGTGAGATCTAACCCGTGACCCCCATTTTCGGTTCAGAAACCACGCTTTCTGACAGGAAGTATAGGACCTGGTTGGTCACGGTTATTACCAGGATAAAGGTTTGAGTAGGAACCGACTCAAGGTTCCCTCCCTGAGTGTCGGTGTAGACATGAAAACCCCAAATGAAGTCGTTCCTGTGACATGTCCTCCCGAACAGCGTCGCAGTCACGGTAGGTGTATGCACGAGTCGACACAGGCTGAGACACACTGGGGTACCTGATGTCGGGCGGTCCGAGGAGAACAAGTGTCCTAAAGGGTCCGTTCTTATGACCTCACCCAACGGTAAAGGAGGAGGTCCCCTAGAAGGGCTGGGTCCCTAGCTCGGACTCAGAGGACGTGACGTCCACCTAAGAAGTCGTGACTCGGTGGACTCTGCGGTGCGATGTGTGTAAACCCCGGTCCCTTTTGAGACGACCCACCCCGACAAGGCCCGTGACATCTCAAAAATCGTCGTCGGGACCGGAGACGGGTGATCTACGGGTAGTAAGTATGAATATTCAGAGGACCCTGCTAATGATAACATATTTAATAATTAGATCCATTCGCCTTTCTCAAGATCAGGTTTTGTCCCAGGGAAGAGTAAAGAAAGGTGAAAAAGAAGAGGGTGTAACTAACTATCACCCTTTCCCTCTACTTTATATTCGCAGTATTAACATATACAGTCCTTAAGATCTTTGTTAGTCGAGTCAGGTTTGGACATGTCTTGTTGTATTAGTGAGTGGGCAGTGTACAAACACACGGTTTGTTCTGATCTTTCAAAATAAATTTTATGTTTCGTTTCTCTTTAGTTGTTTTATTTAGTAGGAGTGGTTACTCGACTCCCTCGAGTGACCAGGTTACAGAGAGTGGAGTTCACTGACCGAATCGTCTCCGACCATGTACTGTCTACGGGTCATTTTAGATCTCTGTTTTCTTAGAGTGACCGAAGGGACGTACACACAAAGTTCTGCAGTATAATGTCACAGGGGACCGACGCCTACACCCGGACGAAGTCACACCCGTCGTAATCCCCCTCCCCGTCACCACCTGTTTCACGACTGGATGTTGGCCCTCTGCCTCACCCGTCGTCGAGTTCGTCACCAGTTCGGCCTGGTCAGTGTTCCGTGGGTCGCCCGGGGATCGACGGCGGGCGAGGAGTCGGTCCTTCCGTCCGCCGTGCGAGCCTTAGAAGGGGGAGTGAAACCGGGTGAGTTATTGATATCCAGAATGGTAGAAACCCCACTAATAGTTCCTCAGGACACACACGTACGATTCAGTGAAATCAGCACGGACCGAGAAACACTGTGAAACCTAACATCGGGTCGTCCGAGGAGAGACAGGTAACCTAAGAGGTCCGTTCTTACGACCTCACCCAACGGTACGGAAGGGGGTCCCCTAGAAGGGGCTGGGTCCCTAACTTGGATCCAGAGAAGGTGGAGGACGTTGTCGTCCGTCTACGAAATGTGATAGTGGTGGAGCCTTCGGGTATTTCCTCAGGATCGACAACGAATGAAGGAGACCGTTTGTCCAGTTAACAGTTCTAAAACCATCCACTTCCCTGTTTTCTTTTTCGTCGGTCGGTCGGAAGGGGAAGGGGTGTGGAAGATCGTTTGATTACCGGTGTCCGACGGAGGTCCACCTTAGAAGGGACCGTCCCGGACCAGGTCTCGGGTCGTAGGAGACCAATACTCCTTGTTGGACGACCCTAAGTACATCGAGGTTGACCAAGGTCCGAACCGTAGGTCCGATGTTCTACTGGTGTCAACCCAGCGAGGCTCGTTCAGGGGAGAGTAGAGAGGAAAGGTGGTGCCCCTTGTCAAGAACGGAGCTGTTCAGTTGGTTCTCAGTCGTCTTGTTCTATGTCTTATAAGGTCTCCGAACCCTATAGTCGGAAGCCCGAGAGAGGACCCCGGGTCTGAGTTACTTGTCGTCGAAGCGACCCTCCGTCCTGCCTGAGACCAGGCAGTACCCAGTCCTGATGTATCCCAACCCCCCCTCCGCTCCATCCACCACAGTGGGAACCAGGGGTAAGAACCCAGACCCCTAAAGAAAGCCCCCCTTCACCCCCACCTCTTTCATACGAGTGGGGTAGGGAGGGTCGACCCTGACAGGGGACGGTGCCCGTCGTGGTGGGAGGACCAGAGGGTGTACCTTCGTCCTTAACTCGGAACCAGTAGAGATTTGGCCACCGAGCCACCATTTCTTAGGAGGACGTCACGTCCTCTGTTCCCTCTTCACCCAAGGTAAGGACCCGACCCTTCTAGGGGTCTTCCTTTATCGTTGGGTAAGGTCAGAAGAACGGACCCTTTAGGGTACCTGTCTCCTCGGACCGTCGATGTTAGGTGCCCCAACGTTTCTCAGGCTGTGTTGACACGTTGATTCGTGTGTCTGGTTAGGTTTGGCCTCAAGTCGTATGTCGTCTCCCAGTTTCTTACTTGTCCTTTTGACAAGGGATTTGCTGAAATTAAAAAATTACAAATAAACAAACTCCCACCACTGACTCCTATCCTTCGAGACGTTTATCTTTCAACCGGACTGTCTTGGTGAGAATTGTTGTTGTTATTATTATCGATTGTAGATGTCTAGGTCGACAAGACTCGTAAAATGTACACACTCGAGCGTTCTTGGGATGTCCCTTCCGTGAAGGTTATTTAGAGGTCAAAAGTCTACCTCTTTGACTGCGGACCGTTAATTCGTTGAAGTGATTTGCTGAAGGATGGTTCTTCGGTTTAAAGCTGTAAAACTCTCTCGAGTCTCTTCGTAAAAACTTTCTTTTTGATGACAGTCCCAATTATTAACTGTCGTCAAGGCTTATCTTGTCGACAATTTTGTCGTAAACTAGGTTAAGTTTGTTCGAGATTTGTAGCGAAGGTTCTTTCCTTTCTTTTTTTTCTTAGTTCTACACACTGAAATTGTTAGTCCTGTCCAGCGTTTAGTGTTTGACCTTGATCTCGGATGCAACCTCTTCGGGAAGACCGTTACGGTCCGTAGGGTAATAGTTATACCGTCGACCCCGAGCACCCCATCTGGAGGTGGGAAGGGAGGTAGAGCCGGAGTCGTTTCGGAGACGAGGTTCAGTCTCGGAACCTCCCCTTGGACCCTCCTCCTACGGTCCGTCGGCCTCCTACCGAAGGAAACCTTTTTCCACAAACCCCTCGGACCACGTCGGAAACTTTCAAAGAAAAGTTCACACCAAGTTTCTTCCGTCGAAACGACCACCTTTTTGTAGTAAGGAGTCTTCCTTGATTAGATGAGTTGTGTCTCTTCGCATGCGTCTCTAGGACGCTTTAGGCCTCAGACGCGAGGGTTGACCGAGGCCGACGCCCTCCTTGTAGACGGGGCGCAGAGGTAGCTCTGACAATTCGTTTATTTACAGCCTTGTGTCCTATCATCCCCCGCTCACATTAAAGGGGTTCTCGACAGACGAGTCGCACGGAATCCTTTAGGGTAAGTGTGTTAGTAGAGGAGTGACATCGTCCTAGAGCCTCGTAGGACGATATTTGTCTCCCGAAAGAGTTTCATGTGACGAGGTCAGTGTGGGTTGGTGAGTGTAAACGACGTGAAGGGTAGGGAGACTGGAAACTGGGTCCTGTGACTTCCCTCTGCCTTGGACGGGAGCCGGGTGTGGGAGTCGTCGGAGAACGAGGACCGGACGTCGGAAGTCGGTCGGAAACCGAACAGAAAAAAAATAAATAAATTTACGGACGAGTTCTTTGTTGGCTGTCGGTGAAGGGGTTCTCAGTGAGAGACCATAAATTTGACGGGCCATCCTAGTCCAGATCTTTTACGTCTGAAGTAAGATTGGAGTCGGTTTATGTTTGTTACTCTCTCTCCTTGGACTGACGAAATCTCAAGACTTGGGATTCGGTGTGTCTACACTGGACGCACCTAAACCCGTTCAGGAAAGGGAGTAGACCCGAAGTTGAAATAACAGACGTTTTGTCCCCCTACTATTGTTCTAGGTTCTCGGTAGCAAATCTCAGACTCTTATGATTTGCGAGGGCTCAAGGAGACACTTTGTCCCTAAGGAGGTCTTTCGAGTCTTTTCATCTCGGCTCGTACTCAAATTTCCTACTCGTTTCTCCGTTCGGTGGAACTTTACACCTACCTGGAGCTTTACACCTACGTACGACCCACCACACCCGCTCTGACCCCGACCGACCCCGAACCACGGGCACTGGTCAGAAATACCGTGCGCTTGGTAAGTTCACACAGGTAGTCTGTTTGACGGGTGTTCAGTGTCTCGCCCGTTTTCGTCCCGACAGGATAGGATGGACGCTCACAGGTCGACGAGGACAGACCCAAGAAAGGTACTAAGTGTTCCTCGACGTCGGTCGGTCCTTTCCCGGGGGTTCCACAAAGTAAGTCGTCCTTCTTTGGTGACGGAGAGACACTCCGTCGGTTCCCCGGCGAGGATCCAAGGACGCAATCGAAGATTTTGTTCCTAAAGAAGTGGCCTGTTGGTACGTCCGAGAACCTTTCTCGACACACTAAGACCTCTATGCAAACACCTACACACACTCTTTCTACTCGACTCCTTTTCTATGGATACACTCTGTGACTCAATATAGGTTCGGTGCACCTTACGACCGAACGAGCGGTTGAGACACAGACTGTTCGGTACACTGGAGACTTTTCAGTGTGGGACCACCGACCCGGAGAACTTCGTACATACAGACTCCGCCGGTGAAGTCAGACGAGACTCCAAGAACTTAAACTTAGTCCAAAATGGATGGAGAGACTGTGTGCAGGACCCCACAAGTTTCACTCGGATAGAGTGGAACTTCATTGTAGTGTCCCCGTCTCCCTCTCTAACCTCCGGCGCGTCTTCCGTCTTCGCGGTCGTCGGTCCACGGTGTCAGTGGGTCGTTAGTTTATAATGTTCTAAGATCTTGTTACGTCGGCTCGTTAAAATGGAATTTTATAGGGTAACGTAAAGGATCCGTTAAGATTGAACTATCCGGGAGCTAATAACCTGATGTTCTACTTTAAGGAACGGTCCGTCAAAGAGGAGCCTGGTTTGAGTCGTGCCTTTACTTTATTCACCCACAAAATAGTGGTCTCTCTTCCTTCAGGTCCCTCCCTACTCCGGAGGTCGTTTTCGGTCCCGTCCCGAGGGTCCCGGACGAGGTAGGGATGGTACATGTCCGAGTCACTCTCTTGTCAAGGTCCCATAGAAATTCTTCCCCACTTATTTACTGGGTGAATCGTCGGTCCCTCTATTACTGGGGACGAGGACCTCCCCGACCCCTCCAAATGTAGTGTCTAGTGAGTTACTATCCACTCGGAGGAATTTCCGGGAAAATCGTGACTGTATAACTAGTTTAATATATATTGATGTTGCGGTAATTTATAAATACGAAGACTCCTTCGGACGACTTAAGAAATACGACCCTCCCGAACCTTGTTCTTTTCCGGGTCGGGACCCTACTGGGACTCCTAGACAGAGGACCCCCTCCCGTCCCTACGACGACCTCCGACCGGAGACTGTGACCGGGGGTGTGGGAAGTGTCTCATTCCTACTGTCGGGAGTGGACCGTTCCCGTCTACTTTCCGCTCCCTTAGAACCCCGGATCCACACTGTACTGGGACGACACACGAGGTGACTTTCCTCAGAGTGGAAGGAAAACACACGAGTGGTCTTTGGAATCTGTGAAAGACGGTTCTCAGGTCCCTCCTTCCCTTAACCCTTGCCGCTACGACACTCCTTCACTCCCTCACCTCACCCCACCACCACCCGGTGATTGGGACCTTTCTCGACCGTTACGCTACAGGCCTCTGGACGTACGGACGGGGTCCACACAGGACGCGATCCTGGAGTCGAAGACAACGTATTTACTCCGTCTAAACCCAAGTTCTATTACAAGTCACGAGAGTTTTGGTTTGAGTCACGACGCACGTTCGCTCATGGGACAGGACCTCTCGTAAGTTGAGGTTGGGATGTCTGTGTACCCCCACCTGTGGTGAGGTACCCTCCCTGGACCTTTAAACTGTCGGTTCAGGGAGAGACGGAGTTTCTGAAAGTAAAGAGTCTGAGAGTCAAAGGTAGGTGGCCTGAAGGACAATTGTTCTAGGTTATTAGAAATTTATAAACAAGCGAAATTAAAGAACCAAAGATTTTGTGTAATTTGAGACGGGCGGAGGGTGGGGGTGAGGTCCCTTACCAGGAGTTTCTCGGACGAACATATCTACTTTGTCCCTTTCAGAAAAGTTTAATGTCGAAGAGGGTTGTGACAGGTAAGTAGGGTCCGTGCCGGTTGGGTGGTTGGGGGAGGGGTAGAGAGGGAGGGAGGGGAGTCTATTGGGGCCCGGGGGAGGGGGTGGAAGGGTCTGAGGTAACCGGTTGAGGACGGTCCTCCTTTTTAAGAGTTAAGTAGGGACACCCCAACGGTACCGTTGGGGGTCGGTGGATTAGGGGGAACCTTGTAATACGTTTAGAGGGAAACGGGGAGTTGTCCGACATTTTCAGTGTAATGGGAACGTCTCCGTCGAGCAATTTAAAACCCCGAGAGGGACATTCCAGTCACGATGTTTACTTCGTAACCGATACTTAGAATTCCTACCCCGAGAGACCCTTTGGACCCCCCGTCCTTCCCCTTTCGTCCTACAGTCTCATAAGGAATTGTCTGACAGACACCCGTCTTTGTCGGGGCAAAATGGGAGTGGTGGTTCAAGTGTTGGGTTCTTGTTCAGGAGAAGGATCAAATTTTCACAGTCTCCCCGGAGCGAAGGGGTCTGTTTCTACCGTCCCGACCACCGTAAAGTATCCGGCATTTTCAGTTCTAGTCCATAAAGCCTTGAACAAATATACTAGCCGAGGGAGAGCCCGACCGGAGGAGGGTTTGGCGGTCGTGTAAGTTGTAGAGTAAAATATCTACTTCTTTTGTCGGGTCTCTCCCGGACCGACGGGTTCCAGTGTGTCGTTCCGTCCCCGGGATCTCGGTCTGCAGGGGGAGGAGGTGGCGCCCAAGAGCTCGTCCCGTCGAAACCGAGGGGACCCCTGTAGAGCGTACAGATCTCTGTAAGACCCCACAGTGTCGACTTCACCACGGTGACCTTAGTCCTCCGTCTCGTTACGACGATTTGTAGGGTCCTGTTGGGGTGGTATTTCTTAGTAGACCGGGGGTCTACGGTTGTCACGGGTCCCGCTCTTTGGGACCAGATGCGTAGTGACTGTGGATGTAAAGTGACTTAAGAATTTTAGAGACAGACTCCTGAAGGGTTGTGACCTTGACTTCGGGACTGCGTGTCCACCCAGACCTCCACCCGGTCACCCGTCTGGTGTCTTCTGGTGTGGAACGACACCGGAGACCTATTTCTAGTGACCAGGTTTACTTTGCTTGGATCAAGGGTCAAGACTTGGGCGGGGACCAGCTGGCACTCTGGTGTTAGGTCAGTGAATTTGAGAACTTTGTGGGCACAAGGATGACACTCTACCCCAAAGTCCACAGATGTGCCATCCCGACCGTACCACCTCGGTTGGTCAGTGTTTACTCTTTCCCGAGACCCTTCAGAATGTTGCAATCGTTGTGGTTCCAGGAGTGAGAGACTCCGGAACCGTCGAGGCCCCTGACAGGGCAACACTCTTCGGGAACAACTCCAGAGGGGTGTGTGTTTCCTCAGTTATGTAGTAGAGTGTAGTGGGAGTTTTGTGATATTTGCGTGTCCGGGTAGATACTACGGCGACCGGTGAGCTCCAATCACTTACAAGTGACTTCAAGTTGAGCTTTGAGTCAAGGAGCCAGTGTCGTCTGTGTGAGGTTCCGAGTTCTCGGGGTACGCCGACCACCGGCGGTATGACTTGTTATTCTGTCCGTAAAGGTACTGACGTCTTTCAAGATGGTGCGCTATGACGAGATTTCCATCCGTCCGTAGGAGTAGTGGAGACAATGTTTAAGTTCAGGTGTCTCCTGTTTACCCGGTGGTTCAGTGTGTCGATCATCTGGGACTAACTCCTGAGTTTGGATTCAAACAGACTGAGGTTTCAGACAAAGAATCGGTGGTCCAGTCCGGTCAAAGGTCTAGGACCATGAGACGGGGATTGAAGGATCCTGGGGGAGAAACTCTTGGTTGACTGAAGACTACTGCTTTGAGACTAAGGTGGCCGTGGAAACACTTTTTCCCAAATAGTTACTGGATAGTGGACCTCCGGACCCTTTCCGGGTTATAAGGGTATCTCGGTCTGCTAACTCTTTCCCTACACCAGTCTCCCTGTCTCCCTCTGGGTCCCTTTCCACCAGGAAACTCTTCCTCCCCCATTCTCTACTCTTTGGTTTTTTACCTATTGTGTCCCTGAAGGACCATCAGGTCGCCGATTCTGAGGTTCGAGGTTACTTCCCTCGGACGCAAGGTAGAGACCACTCCCTGGATCTAGGGTGTCCGGTGTTGATTCAGGGTCGTGTCTGTTTAATTTAATTTTTTCTTTTTTTCCCGATTCTCTCTACTAGTGTGTGTGTGTTGGTGGAATTCCCTAGGGACGTCTGACTCGAGGTACCACGGTGTGTGTGAAGGGTCCACTGTGCCGGTCTCAGTTCGGTTGTCCCCCTCGTGGGACCGTTCCCGTCCCACGGAGAGACCCCGAGATTACGAGGAGTAAAGCCCGACCGAAGCATCTCTCGACAAAGGGACCCTACTTCACCCTCCGGGGCCCTCTGTCCCAGGGACTGGAGTCAGGGAGGTCTCAGTGTGGGATCCTGAGGACGAGAATCCAGTTCGCTCTTCTGCGGTCATTGGTGTCCGGAGAGGTGCCCACTACCGCGAGACTCCTTCTCAGGGACAGAGAAGAGTCTGCTTCCCAAATTCCTATACGATTTCGTGGGTGACTGGCTAGTCCGGGGCCGGTCGAGTGGTGGAGGTAGACGGAGTAGAGTAGACATACAGAAGGGTGGTCTGGTAAGTCGGGGAGTGAGATCTGGTAAACCATAGTGGACGTCGAAGAGGTGTCCCGGTGTGTCTCAACCTGTACTGACTTAACTGAAATCGTCTGTGTGCACATCGAAGAGGGTCCGGGCACTCCGACGGGCTGCAGAAGGACCCGTCCTTCAGACTGTCTCGGACATAGGTCGGGGTGGAGTCGACCTCCTGCCTGGGGACAGGACCAAGGGGTCAGATGCGATTTGACGGAACGAGGAGGGGTCGTCTATAGTGGTGACTAAGGATTTGGTAGACGGTTCTACAACAAAGTTTGGTCCTCTTCTTGTCTAGACAATTCCCGAGAGGAAATTCTTCGGGACCCTCTGACCCATCCCCTGGGAGGAGGTTGGGAAGCAGTGTGGTAGGAGTGGATGACCGACCGACCACTTCCGTAAATTTTGGTTTCTTTCGGAGGGGTCGACTGGTCCGTCCTTCTTAGGGGAGGGGACGGGGAACAACGTATCTCAACCTTTCTTGAGATAAACACAAACTCCCTTCTGTATCGGAAGGTCACGTTTGATTCTTCAAGAGTAGGCCTTAATTTTCTTTTTTTTTTTCAGCTTCTCGACACTTGTTACCAATAGTTCCTAAATTTTCCCGTTACTCTATTCCGGGGCCGTGAACCTTGAGGTCCGGGTATATCTATCGATTCCGTACTGTTCGTAGTGACTGACTCAATGGAGGTTCGGTAATTGGGAACGAAGGACGACGAGTACAGGAGGATATTAGATTTAGGTCGTACGAAAGGGCCGAGAAGGGGTAAGGAATAGGGGAGTATGGAGACGAAATAGTAGAAAGGGGTTCATAGACCAAGAAGTGGGGAGAGGAAAGAAGGGGAAAGTGTGACAGGACAGTACACTTCCCCCCACCCCCCTTCGCGAATTCGGATAATTTCTGTGTAATTTTATATCCAAATAATGTGTATAAAGAATGGGGACCGTTGCAAGGGTCTTCCAGCCACTACAATGTTTCCCAGTCCCTCGCCGGGGGGTTTTGACCTTACATTGTCAGGACCAGACACGGACGAACACGCACGAGTCAACGATTCAGTACAGACTCAGAAACGTTGGGGTACCTGACATCGGGTAGTGCACTTTCAGCGACAGCACAGGTTGATAAACACTGGGGTACCTGATGTGTCAACTACCCTAAGGGGTCTGGTCTTATGCTCTCACCCATCGGTAAGGGAAGAGGTCCCCTATGAGGTATGGGTCCTTAGCGTAACCCGAGAGGACGTGACGTCCACCTAAGAAATGGTTGACTCGTTGCTCCCTTCGGGATATCGGGCGGTCCGGGGAAGAGATTGGTGTCCTAAAGGGTCCGTTCTTATGGCCTCACCCAACGGTAAAGGAGGAGGTCCCCTGGAAAGATTGGGTCCATAGCTTGGCCCTAGAGGATGTAACGTCCGTCTCAGAAAGGGACCGGACTCGGTGGTCCCTTCGGGTTGTCGGGCTCAGGGGGTGTTTTATGTGTGGCACGTGGGTGCTACCCGAGTCTTCGGAGACCCTTGTGTTTTACCAGAACAGGGAGTGACACGAGTGTCTGAGTGACGACGAGGTGTGCGAGGGGAGGGTGGGGTCGGGGTCGAATCCTTGTGTCGGACCACCGTGGGACTTCGTATGTCCAGTAGAAGTGTGGGATCCGGAAAGGACTGTGCGAGACTGCGAAAGGAAGACCACACAAACAGGACCTGGGTGTACGGACACTCAAATCCAAAGATTCTGTTTTTGCAGAATAGACGAAACGTTTGTTCACGAGGCGTTTACGCTTTCGGACATAATAATATCAGAGATTGATATCTAGTCTTAAAAGTGAGACAGAAGCTATTTCCGAAAGAGAACCGTCACAGATCTCCACCGTCCTAGGGTGGGCACAGGGAGCGCACCGTCCACTTGTTTTACCCCGGGGAGATTCCTCTGTTCCGGTGCCGGTGTCGGTCTGAGTTGGGGTTGTCCCGAGGGACCAGTAGAGTCGGGGTGACGATCCTTGAAACAAGAAGGAAGTGGGACATTACCCAGTCCCTTCCAAAACCAATATCGTCACTTCCCTTGAGGAAGAGTTTTCAGATGACGTGGTAGTTTCAGTACTACAGCCATCCCACTTCACCTTCCTCCATAAACAAGAGTCCGTCTTAGAAGTCCCGACTCAGTTACCCAGGGGGACAATTAGGGACTTCGACCCTACTTACAGGGGACGTCTTCCGTCCAGGGACGGGATGAGTAGGAGTACTAAAGGATTCCCTGGAGACATGTCTTGCCGGAGGATCTTAGAGGAAAGTTCCCGAATCTCCCAAGATTAGACTGAGGGGTTTCCGGTTGGGGAAAGAGGGAGTCCACCGGAGACGGACGAGTAGGTGCCATTGTTCCACTGTAGAACCTTCGGACGGGGTGAGGTGGGAGTGCGAGTGGTCCGTTGTAGGAATGGGTGGCTTCTTGAGATATAGTGACGACCCCTCTTGACGTTGGGGGGGGAGGTAATGGAGGAGGTCTTCTGGGAGTCCCCTCCGTGGGGGGGGGAGGTGGCGTATGGGGTGTCCGACGGACGTCACCTACCGTGGGGTCTGGAATGAAGTCGCCGCCGTCCTTTAGGGGGGAAGGGATTCAAAGAGGAATCGGAGTTGAACTCTCCCTTGTAAAGAAAACTTTCCGTTCTCCGTTTTTTTTTTTGTTTTCGGTTCCCTCTTTTCGTTTCTCTCTTCCCCTCTCTTGCGTAGAACCGACACTCAGAGCCTCTCGTAAACAACTTTTGTTCTATAACAGGGAAATTCGTATATTTTTGTTCCGGGAACTCGCGCGTCAAGAGTGAGACCATGTGTTAATACCCACGAAAGTCGACAGATCGTGATGAAGTTCACGAGAGAATTTGGTCTGACAGTTACCGTACAACTTTCGATAAAACGACCGAACGATAGTAATTATCGTTTCACCTCTCGACCCGACTACTCTTAATTTATACCCCCTCCCCCGCCCAGTATTGGTCAGTAATGTCTTAATGGTTATACTCGCTCTTCTGTTACGGTGAAACCCCCTATTTCAAGTTTGGTCGTCTACTACCACCCCATCGGTCGTCCCCTCCCTCTGTCTGACGTCCCTCGCCGGGGGTGGGGGAGGGGTCGGGCCGTCTACCTGCGCCCGGTCGGAACCTCTCGGTAGACCCCTGCTCCTCGGTGTCTCGTCACTCACACTCGCGGCTCTCCGGAACCCCTAGTGAAGCGACGTTGTACAGTGGTGGAGCGGAGGGCGGGGTTCACCTCAGGGAGGAGGGGAGGGGGCCCGGCCAAGGGTTCTGAACGCCTGAACACCGAGGCCCTGTGGTGTATCGCGACACAAAGGTTCCCGACGACGGTGGGGGTCTCCTCGGAGGCCCGTGCGGACGGACTACTTGTGCCGGGAGCGAAATTCTGAGCCGAGTCCATTGTCGGGCGGCCACATCAGAAGAGACTGGGCTGAGGGGAAAGGGTCCTTCTTACTCGACGAGACAGGGGCCCCCGAGGAGGGCACTGTGACCGGGCCAATCGTGAATGGAGTGACGTAACGTTACTGAATAAATCTACGGGCTGAGGGGGCTCCTCCCTTCCCACAGACACTTTGGTCGGGGTCGGGTGTGGGTCGTGTAGGGTCCGGGGATTATGGGTAAAACCCTTAGTCAGGTTGGGGGAGTAAACTGACTACTTCTTGGACCTACGACTCGGTCTCCTCCTTCATCCTCCTTCGGGGCGTTCTCGTTGGGGGGGAGGAGGATGAGTGTTCCGACCCCCTTACGCTTAAGGTGGGAGACTGTGGTGTCATTAGGACCCGATTCTTTTTCGTCACACAAATGGGCCGTGGATAATACACGTTTCGTGTGTATCCTCTGGAGTTGTCTCCCCGAGGGGTGTCTATGACTCTGAAGCACGTACGTCTGGTCACCCTGTGGGGTGACTCCAGACCGGACCTTGTGGAAAGGGACCACAGGGTCCTGAAACATGTTTGCTCTACTTTTTGTAGAAGGGGTGTGTCCTTCTTTTTCCCTTAGGTAGGGAACTGACTGAATGAAGTTGTTGTTTTTCCTTTTTTTCCTAGAGACTGTGTTCTGATCGGGGAAGGACATACTCCCGTTCCTCCTTCGGTGTCTGTCTTTCTCCTCGAGGACCAGGCCGTCCTAAGTACTTCTCACAAGTTATTCCTCGGTCCAGAAGTAGACCCTGGTCAAGGGTACTGACCACCCCTGGTGCACGGGTAGAGGGTGTAGTAAAGTTATTATCGCACCTATTCTTCCTTTTCTCGGTCTTTCGTGTGTCTGGGAGTGAGACTGTCGAGGTGTTTGTTCTTCGTTATCACAGGTCTCTGTCGTCGGAACTCCCAGGTCCCACGTCCAAGAAGGATCCACCTGTCCTGTCCCACTTCCCTCGAAAGTTGAACCACCTGGGGTTTCACCTCGCTCCGTCTATGGGATTAGGTGACAACTTCTCCTACTCTCCTCTCTGTCGAGACCTCTTCTCGTTGTTCCGTTTTTGCAGTCTTCCTTTAACTCAGAAATCTCCCCAAGGGCCTACGGTCATAAGACTGGTTTTATTTACTATGAGTTTCCATAAAAAAGAATCGAGTTGAGTGTCTACGGTGTGTTTGTCCCTGACGGGATCATACTTCTTTATGTAGGGGAAGTTAAACTCACAGGGTCGAAGAGGGGTGGGTCTGACTGAGCTGAGGACCCGTCCCAAAACCATTGAAGTAGTAGACGACCAGGGGAGAGTGAGGAGTGTGGAAATGTCACCGGTGTCTTGAAGGTCTACAATACAGACTTCGAGAAGGTCGGGTTCGGGGAAAAGTACACCCACACTCTCGGGTCTCTCCCCTTCATTATTCACTTTTACAAGGTAGAAGGAAAAGTCGGTACAGGTGCCGGTGGGGGTACCCGGTGGGGGTAGGAGTCCACTTTCTAAGTGCCCGAAATAGTGGAGTGGCACGGACGCTTGGAAGAGAGGGCCTAACGACCAATACGCGACACAAATAGTGGTCCGCGTTACTTAGTAATCAACACGTTTATCGACCGCCAAGTCTTCTCCTGGGACCCGTCCGTCTCCGCTAAGTCGACTATACCAATATGTTGGGCTTTACCCCCTGAAACCTGAAACCACAGCGGTCCAGACATCGGAATTGGAGGACTCTATTATTGCGTCTTTCGTCGTTACCATTAATTTCTGTGTCTCACGATAATCAATCATTTACTCGTGAGAAGTAAAGAACTCAAAACGATTCTCTCGACCCAGCCCTCCTCTTCACCATTGTCGTCGAGGAGACCATTGAATGACCTGACCTACCTAGACCTTTGGAGTCGAGGGGACGGACCCGGAATCAAGGAAGTAGACCTGGAACTTTCCAAACGTCCTCTTCGGTTTCCCGAGAGGGTCAATCTTGTCTTCCAGTCTCCTTCCCGACGAACCACTACCCTTTCACCCCCGTACTGTGTAAGGGGTTTAGTTATCCGGAGGTCACGAGAAGGTTTTGGAGTCACTAGTGGTCGTTCCCCACTTTTCCGTCAGACTGGGTCGAAGAGTCTCGTAGTCACGGAGTTTGGGATGCGTGACGTTAGCGAGACCTCGCGGACAAAGGTGCGACCGAAACACTAAACACCGACTGTGACCTCTCACAGTCGGAGACACCCTTGTTCTACCCTTGACTACTCGACCGGTCGGTAGTAGTGGAGGGACCGGAACGACTTAGTGGGAACTGTAGGACGGATCTTCGTCTCCGAACCTCCTCCACCCACTGGAGAACTTTAGAGTCCGGTCCGGGTACTAAGACATTAGAGACGAAACGGTGTTAATCCCTCCCTTTGGCTCTTCCCCTCCCCTTTGGTAGCTGACACAAGAGACCCTAAGTAAGCTGTCGGACCTTTTTCTTGTGTCTCCCTCTGTCTCTGTGTCGGTCCTTCCCTCGGTCGGCGTCACTCACATTGGAGAGTCATTTCATTTCTGACCGACCTGCATGGAGTAGTCGACGGGAGACAGTTATGAGTCCGGGTAGACCGTCTTGGACTCCAAGACTTGATTGTTCGTGAAGGGTAACTCGGTCGTTTCTTCCCGAAAACTTTTTTTATGCACCACCACAACCATTCTCCCCACACGCGCGCGCGCGTACACACATACACACGTACACACGCACTCGACCGACTCCCGACGGTGTGAAGGGTTCCACGATCGAGACCTCTAGTAGATAATATATTTTCATGTCTGTCAGGGGTGGGGGTGGGGACTCGAAGTTCTACTTCTTAGGTCGGACAAACAAGGTCCGTCTACATTAGTGTGCTTGTCAGTTCAGATCTCCCGTCCTGTGACGTACTTATTAAGTTCGTGAGGTCAGTGAACTAACACACACGTCTATTTTGTGGTCAGTTGGCGATTTGTCCAGTCGACTATTTGAACAAACGAGTCCGGATTGGTGGTAGGCGGTTTACGTGGGTTCTGGGTGTGATGTTAATCACCGGCCAAGAGAAGACGTCTTGGGAGCGTTCGGATCCCTCCACCGGTCGGGGTCCTCCAGTCCTGACGTACAGAATCACGTCGCAAAGAAGTGGAGGAACGGAGAGACAAGGAGGTGTCGGTGTCCCGCTAAAGTGGGTTGAGTCTCCAACGGCCTTTGGGTCGTGTCCGTGACACGAGTCTCGTGTCTGTCAGGACGACCCTTCGTTCACCCTCGACTCCGAGGTTCCGTTTCCACTCACCGTTTGTCCCATTTCACGAGCCAGACCTTCGGTCTCCGGGTGTAAATTCAGGGTGGAGACGGGAGGACCGAAGGGATTTCGGAGCCAAAGGAGCGGATATTTTTCCCCCGTTTCTTCTGTAGATAGAGGGAGACCGTCGAGTCTCCTAATTTACTTTAGTACAGCGGTTTGGAGTTCGTAAGAGGAGGATTCTTGGGTCCCAGACCCCTGCCCGGTCTTCGGGGTCTACGTGCGTCGACGAAGAAATATATTTGGGGTGGTGACTTACGTGATCCTTCTACTTATTGAGAAGGACCCAAGTCTCACCGGGTCCTGAGGTCCTCGTCGAAGCGAGGTTGTCAGTTCCACCTAAGAAACACGGTTTCTTGGTAGGTGAATGTCTGTGTCCCTTGTGGTGGGTACGTCTGGAGTTGTACGTTGTTGTATAATGTGGAATTAATGCTTCGAAAATCTTCTTGCCGACGATATTTAAAATTTGGACCAACGTTAATGGGAGAAATTTGTGTGGGTTCTATGGTTCGTGACTCCTGTTTTTTTCTCCCCACCTCTTACCCTCCTCCACCGTAGAACGTATTGTCGGGTTCCAGGAGCTTGTGGACCCTGGGGGCAAAGTGAAGCGTGTAAGAATTACCTGATCAGCCTAGGTCGGTCAAGGTGAATTTCAATCCGTCAGAGATCGGGTATGAGGTCTCCTGTTTGTAGAAATGAATGTTTGACCACAGACTAATACTAAGAACACCCAGTTCTTCATTTTCGGACCATCGGAAAAGGGTACAGAGGGATTTTTCGATTAGGGACTGACGGAGGGTTGTAAGGAGTTGTTTGAGTCCGGGGAAAGACCGACGGGAAGTGGGTTGTGACCCCAAGGGAGGTCCTTCCCCTTCCTTGGACCTAAGGTTTCCGAGCGACACTTTGGTGACCTCGCCCGTCCGTCCTTAGATGTTCGTAAGGTCTCCAGTGGACGGGAAGAGTGGACGGGACCTAGGACGGGGGAATTTCTCGTTTTAAATTCGGAACATTTGGTGACAAGTGAATCTCGTCTTTTAGGTAAGTTCAGTGCCAGTGGTTTCCGATCTTACTCAGTTGTCGGAAGGCTCTAAAGTTCTTGTGGTTAACAATTTTTCTTGGTGGCCGGACGCGGTAAAGAGGTACGGTTCAGTTGCGATTAGCGACCGGTTCGGTTTGATATCCGCCGGAGAGGAGCCTTCTGTTTATGTGTTTGTCTGGAGAGGGTGTCGGGTCGGGTCGCGGGTCCTGTCTCAATGACTATACGTGACTCTATTTCCACAAACATAAACGGGTCAAACTCCATATGACAATAATCTTCTCACTGTTATGTCCCATCAAATGTATAGGTAGTGTGTGGTCGATTTGACCAAACTGAAGTCCTAAAGTTTCGACTCGAGTTGGGGGTCAGTAGAGTCTTCAGGACCGATCCGACGGGGACCCGAACAATGAAGTGGAGAGTCGAAGGGGGACCTTTTACCCTTACTAGTTCCGTCGGAAATCTAATTCTACCTCTACTCTTTCAACGGAGTATATGCCTTCCATGGCTCGATATTGAGGAGGACCTAAATATAAAAATTCGCCATCCATCGGACAAGGGAATGTAAAACTGTCGAGTCGGACCGAAAATTCTGAGAACTTCAAATTAGAATAGTTCCGTCTTGTAGTGTAAAAACGAGTACACGTGTGTGTGCGTTCGTGCGTGTATGTGTGTGTGTGTGGGGGGGTGAGGACGGAAAGGAAAACATTTAAAATGTAATTTTGTCTAATTTCGTCGGTGGAGACTCAATGTCTTCAAACATTTCGCCTAGGACTTGTCTGTTGAAAGGAAAACGAGGAATGGGGAGGTGGTTCTAGGTTCTGGTCCTGTTTGAAGTGTTCGAGCCTACGATTTTCGAGTTGTACAGACTTTTGAGTTGGTTCAGAGTCTGGGACGGACAGTTCTCGTCCTAGACATTAATCCATGTATAGGATTTCGTGAATGGACGAACACGTAGAGTTACAAGTTTGGCATCCTGTAGAGCATCATGATTTTCATTTTTCTTGACGGCAATTGCGTGTTGTGGTTCTAGACACAAGGTCTTAGTCGAAACCTCTTCCAAAACCGGTTTACCATGAAAATCCTATGTAAACGATTTCTTCAAATTCAGTTTGGGGTTTCGGTCGATGTTTCTCCGAACTTCTCTACTTCCTGAGTCCTCACAACAAGAGTAGAGTTGTCTTATGGGATACACGTTATTTATCACATTCTTCTCAACCCGGGAGGGAGGGTGGTCGGGACGGACCCGGTATATAGGACAAATATGTTACAAGCCCAAGTTGTCCCTTAGTTAGCACACATGTGACCCAGGCGAACGGGATAGTCTCAAGAAATCGTTGTACGGGTTCCAGAGAATATACCTATCGTCACGTTCCTCAGGGTGAATTCCTGGAGGTCGCGGGAGGTGTGGTAGTCTTCTAATTTTGAACGACCTTCTCTGTGACCCTTTTCACTCCTGGGCAAATGTGTGACGGGGTCCCAGGTACTCTAAGAGTCACCCCACTAGGGCCTCACTCGTACCTCCGTTTTCCGAGGAGGTGAGAGTCCTTGGGGACCCCTCTTTTGCTCCCTCCCCCTCTCCAGAACACAGGGTGAGACCGATTTAGGGTCCCGACGTCTCGTCTCTTCAAAGATGTGTGAGGGTCCTCCAGAGATTCTTGCCGAAAATAGGTTGGGGCTCTGTCCTGTTGGTCGGGAGCCCCTTTGGAAGTCTTGTGTTTAGTTTCCGCGTGTTTCCATCACATGCTCCTCTCCCCAACCCAAAGAGAAAGACGGGGAGGAGAGTGGGTGGGAGGAGGTTCACCGGGCCCGACTGCCTCCGACCACTTTTTCCCAGCCTACCGTGTGAGCCTGGTGTGGGCGACGCCCCCGACGGGGCGCCTCCGACCCGTCCCGAGGGGTCCGGGTGCGGTGGGACCGGCCCAGGGTCGGCGGAGAGTGGTAGTGTATTACCGCGACGTAGAGGCAGAAGAGCAAGCGGTCGAACAGCATAAGGTGAAACTCCGATGCTCCCGTCCTCCTCGGCCGAGTCCGGACCCCGGACGTGTCGGAGGAGACCCTGGGGTTAGGGATCCCGCAGAGTCTCGGTGAACCGGTGGAAGGACTGTGGGTGGGGGCCCCCATGAGGGGAGTAGGGCGTCGGAGCCCGCCTCCCCCTGCACCCAGGGGCTGTGTCCCTCCCCCTCACATTGTTGAACTTTGAAGGGCGCCGGCTCGCTCACTTGAATAGGCCCCGCGCCCCACCCCACCTCACCCCCGGCCCTGGGACTGCGACCGAGCGCTGGGGAGCGCTGGGGAGCTTGGGCCTCGCTCGGCCGAGCGCGGGGCTAGGGAGTTGAAGAGAGTGGGGCCCTTGCCGTGCCCCTCGGCCCTCCGACGGCCGTCGTTTCCCAATTCCGCGGCGCGAGCCTTTCCCCTTTGTTTTCCTCCTCCGGGCCCGACGGGGCGGCGGGGCCCCAGCTCTCGGGCGAGTCAGGGGCTCCCCACCACCGTCCTCGGCGCCCCCCCTGCGGGGGCGGGACGGTCGGGGCCCCGCCGGGGGTGTCCGGAATGGACACTATAACTCGAACTTCCTTGACCTTAAGCAGAAACTAGGACAGTGTTCTGAGTCGGTGGCACTTAAATTTAGGACCGACGGGACCAACTACCCCTCGGACTTCGGCCGGTCCTGTTCTGTCCCCTCCCCGTCCCCGCAGTCTGGGCCGAGGTTCGACGGGTTCGGGGAGTCGCCAAAAGGGGCCAGAGAGGGGCGGGGGTGGAGTCGGTTTCCCCGGAGGGTGTTTCGGGTTTTGGAAGGGTTGTTCAAAGAGGCCAGGGGCTGCCCCTCCCCCCGCGGGATTAGAGAGGGAGAGCCGGCGCCCCGAGGATAGGGAAAATGCTTCCCCGAGGATAAGGGTTCATTCTGCCCCTGTCTCCTCTGTGTTGCTCGCTCAACCCTCTGAATCCACTACCCCGCCCCCTATCGTACTTTTGTTTGTCAAGGGGTCATTGTGACCCTTGGGGAGTGCGGTAATCTCGCTTTAATTGGAGGAGAGAGATGCCGCGGGGGGGTAGGGGTAGGAAACACACTCGCGCGCGCGCGCGCGCGCGTGTGTGTGTGTGTGTGTGTGTGTGTGTATGGTATTTCCATCGTTGTTCGTTTTACCTCCACGGTCTATTTGACGGAGCAAATGGGACGGTACTATCTACGAATTTATTTGGCTCAACGTTAATGAGTGGCCTACAGACGGAACGCCTATGTACCGTCCCTCCCCAGCACTAAGGCTCTCGCACCTTCGCGTCTCTCGGGCCCGGCCCCTCCACGCCCCCTCCCCCCTCGGTTTGGGCTCGCCCCCCGCCGGCCCTTTGGCTCTCGAGCGGGGGCCGGGGGGGTCGGGCTAGAGCGTGGCTTTAGGGTCTCAGGCCGCGAGCGTGGTTCGACTCTGTTTCTCGGCTCCTCGTCCGCCGTTTCAGCAGCCGCCCGCGCCCGAAACACGTGGATCCCGAGGCGCTCGACGCCGGCCGGCGGAAGGGGGGCGACGCACCTCGCGCAGTCTCGGCCCCCGACGCGCCTGTAGCAGCAGAGGGGCCGCCCAGGCCGCGCCCCAGGGCTCCAGACCCCCGGGGAGAACCCCGTTCGCGCTCGCGGGAAGCCAAGTGAGTCGCGCAGCGCGGCCCTCCCCCCGCGCGGTCCCGTCGGGGTCGTAGGCCCCGCGTGCCCAGGCTAGGGTCCCCGCCGAGAGCCGCTCTTCTCCTTCCTCCGTCCGTGGCTCCACCGCCGAACCCCGGCGTCCTCGCCGCCTCCCACTCCCGCCCTCGGGCCGCGACCGCGAAGCTGCGGGGGGGAGCCTCTCCTTTCGGACGACAAGGCAGACGATGACGGCGTCGGCGGCGGCGGCGGCGGCGACGTTCGGGAAGGGTCCCGGCTCCTCCTTTGAGGCCCAAGTCACCCACCCTTAGTTGGCGGGACCGTAGGATTGAGGTCGTCCGTGATCTTCGGCGGCGTTCTCATAGGAGCGACGAGGGTCAAGCTCGCGGCTCAGGGGTCGCTCCTCGCGAGCCACGGCGGTGGCGGCGGAGCCTCGCGCGTCCGTCTTCTCGCGACCTCCCCTCTGCGTCGAGCTCTGGGTCCTCGAGACGCCGAAGGAAGGAAGCGGAGCCGGGCCGAGAGGAGAGGGACGGGGCTGTGAGGGGGGGTGGGGGTTGTGTGTGGGTTGCGCGCGCGGGCGCGCGTGTGTGTGTGTGTGTGTGTGTGTGGTTTTTTCACGGGGCCTGGACGCCTATGGTGTGTGTCTGTCCGCTCACCCTGCTCGTGCTCCAGACTTGACGGCGCTCTCGTCAAGGTTTATCCCTGACTTTTCATTGTTTTATTACACCGTCGAAGCGGGCCGCGACCGGTTACCCTCGAGCCCCGGGGGTGCACCCCGTCGGCCTGAGCCGGACGCTGACCCGCGGCGGCCCGCGCTGCAGTGTTACGGGAGAACACAGATTTTGATACGTACTTTTCATCGTTAGTCCGGGATGGGCGACCACTGAAAGCGTACCCTCACTTTTTGTCGCGAGGAGTCTAGTCCTTAATTGGCTTTCTGTATATTATTTATCTATATATAATATCAGGTCCCGACGACACCAAAAAAGGGGGGAGGAGAGAAAAAAAAAAGGGTGCTATATGATCGTTTATTAGTAAACCGCCCTCCCCTTTTCTCCTTTCTGTCTTATTGTTGTTTTCTTTCTCTCTGTTCGACATGTCAGGAGTTTTGGACACCGACCATCGTTACATAGTCAAATAAGACGTCACCGCCGCTTGCTAAGGAGGGAGATTAGAGTAATCCAGACGTTTCGTCGGGTTAATCTATGATATTTTGTTTGTCTTAGTGAAACAGTGAAATTACAAAAGTGAAGTGTTCTAAATCCTGGCTATTTTACCACCGAGGGTTTCAACGGAGGGTGGAATTAAAACGAGCCTTGACTCTCACAGGGAAAGAATCGGGGAAGAGGCCGAGTGGGTGGGGGTGGGGGTGGGGGGTCGAAAAGAAGAAACAAGTAAACAGGAAATGCCTTTCGGTTTATTTGTCGCAGAAACTATACGCCGCCGACGGGCGCTCCTGTTCAGCCTCCTTGAGAACGAACCGCCCGACGCGTCTATCTTCCCGGGCAGACGGGCGCCTGTGGGACGTGTTAGGCGCGACAGGGGTGAGCCCTTGAGAAAAGGCCACCTCTGGAGATGCGGAAGCGGCGTCGACGGGTCACTCGCGGCCCCGGTCCCTTCGCCTCAGCCCTTACGCCACCGCCGGAATGGGGTGGTCGGGACCTCGAAGCTCAAGGCTGGGCTAAAAGAGTCGGATTGGGGCCCGTCACAGTGCCGCAGCCGCCTTCGGACGTCTCCCCGCGCGCACGCTCGGACACCCGGAGAGCCGGCGGTCGGAGCTGCGGGGCCCTCCGCGTCTGCGAGTGGGCGGGGGCAAGCGAGGAGAGGGTGGGGGTGGAGGCGCGGAGGCCCTGAGGGGCGCGCCAGCGTGTCCGATGAGCTGAGGCCCCCGGTCAAACGGGCGTTTGGGTATCGGACGCAGATGACGCAAGCCCCAATGCAGTCCCGTCTGCCCCGCCCCCCTGCGCCGGGAACTCGCAGCTCCCCGACCCCCCCGGCGCGGGACCCGGCGTCCCCGTGGCGACCCGCCCCTCGGGTCCACCCGGGGGGAGGGGTTGTAGAGGCGCTTGGGCGTGCGTGGGCCCCCGGCCGCCGCCCGGGCCCTAGATATAAAAGGGGAGTAATCCTCGACCTCAAGCGAAAACGTAAAATTACTCCTCGACTCTCGCTCGCCCGCGAGCCTCCGGCCACGCGACCCTCAATGTGCACTCGCGGGCGGAGCCTCAACTCGGAGGGGTGCAGGGGAGGCCGGCGGTCAGGGCTTGGCGCGAGGAGAGAAGTAAATAAATAAAAGGATTTATTTTTGTATTTAGCACACGCGGTGCGTGACTCCCCCCCCCACCCCTCTTCGGGCCGAGCTGTCTACGCTCGTAGACCGGCGTCGGAAGTAATCTGTGTTTTACCGAGGAGAAACCTCGCAGGAAGGGGGGAGGGGGAAGAGACGGGAGGGGGAATGCAGTGCCCACCCGCGTGGGCGAAGGGTGGGCGGGGCGGGGAAAGAGCGGGGACGGGGGTGCACCCCCGGCTTCTGGGGCGGGGGGTCGCTCCGAGTCTTCCGGTTAGTCTCCGACAACTACTCTCAGAGTCAATGACTAACCAAGTTAACGGCTCGGGACAGTCAGCCGCTGGTTCCGACAGTCAGTTTTGGTGCGCCCCACCCCCTCGCGACTGTTTACGGCTCCGAAGACTCGGAGGGCGAACGTTTATCACGAACCTTACCGACGAATTAATCGAAACTTACCGAAAAGGAAGGTCGAGTTTGTTAGACAGTGATGGTACACCATATTTCCTCGGTACGTATTTTTTCATTCGTCTCCGATTTATAGTTAAACTAAAACACATAGTTTCCTTATAAAATAAAAAGAGGGATCATTACTTTGCATAGTTAAATTTATTATTTTCCATTTTTGTGTGTGTGTTTGGTTTTTTTCTTTTTTTCTTCCCCCGCCCCCTTCTTTCTTTCTTTCCTTTTTTGGTTTGAGGTGCCAAGAGGCTGAGGACACGTTCGGAATTTGTCCATTAAAGATGCCGGGTGCAAGTCCTCCTTCGGATTTCTCATGGGGGAAGGGGTGGAGAAAGTTTGAACGTAACACACAAGAGAACAGCAGGTCTCCAGATCCTCCTCACTACCCCCTCCCCACCGGGCATTTTCCTCTCAACCCCCGCTCCTTCCCCCGTTTGAAATTTCCCTCGAGAAACTTCGACAATTAGTTTCACCTCCCCCCAAAATTTTGGGGTATTTGAACCCTAGGGCGTCGTCCAGAGCTAAACCCTCGACTCTCCCTCACTCCCCACCCCCCTCTCTCACCCACACGCAGAGCGGGCCTAAATAATTTGTGTTACGGAAGTTCTACGGGCCCTACGCCGCGGACCAGGCCGGAATGGAGAGAGGCAAGAGTGAATTCTGACCGAGGTAACCGGAGGCGGACGTCAACCGGCTGTTTGGACCGGGGGTCCAGCCCAGGTGAACCTAGCTCCGGTCTTCTCGCCAGACCCCAAACCACAGCGAGGACGGCCCTGCTGGTGAGAGGACCAGCAACTCAGTCACGGGAGGACGGACCATCTGAGTGCAGCTCTCAAGTGGACATTCGGAGTCGCGGTCGGGACGTTGGAACCTCGGGAGGACACTAACTGGACCAAAACGTCTCTCAGCGGAATAGCCGTCCTAAGGTGACCTCCTGGGGTGGTGGATCAGACTTTATTATCGCCGCGGTTTCGGGAAAGTTACATGTTCCGTCTTGTGACGATGGGTCCGTGAGGGCTTCCTTTGTCGGACTGACCATCGGAACAAAATATCTCATTTTCTCTTCTGGATCTTTCAGGTCATTAAACGGGGTTCGACCCGTATCCACAGTACTAAGGTCAGGTCCCATTGGTCAAGTTGTCGGTTGAAGTCGCAGGAGAAACTATCGTCCTCGACCTGGGGACGTTTATACACGATTTCCTTTCCGTAAGTGAGTAAGTAGAAGTAAGTAAGTAAGTATGACTCCCAGACCGCTACTCCAGTGTCCGGGTCGAGGGGTCGCGATCCGAAGGTGACCGAGGAGTGTCTCGTAGTAAGGGTCCAGACGACCCAAAGACCGGAGGTCGTACACCTCCTCGTCTCTCCATTTTCGTTGATCGGGTCGAGAGGAAAGTCGACCGGTGGCGAAATGGGGGGTGGAACGGTGTGGTGTTTAATCCTTTTTGTCCCTCTTTTTATTAAAAAATACGAACTCCATCTTTTCTTTTTTGTACATATCCTGTGGGGCGGGTTTCGCGAACTGTTAATAAAAAGTTCTTCCTCCCCTCACCTCTCTCTCTCAAGTTTGCAGAGACAGAGGTCAAGATTAACCTTTGCAAAGTTGACAAATACAATGTTCTTCACAGTCCCAGTAAACGATGACCTCTCGACTGAAAAGTAACCGACGAATTAACTCATGGAGTCTCAGGTGGGGTGCACCCTCTCCTTAAGGACCGTGTGTGCGTGTGTGTGTATGTGTGTGTGTGTGTATATATGTTTTCAGTGGGCCATTCTGTCTTTCGGGCCGGACCTAAACGTCTCGCTTCCAAGGGGTCGGGAAGTAACTCCCCACTCTCCACCAACCACCCGTCAACAAGTGGTCGAGGTTCTCGACGAAGAGACCGAAAATTTTTAATTGACAGTTTGTGAAATCTATCTCACAATTATTTACCAAAGAGGAAAAGGGTCCTTAGTTTCCCGAACTGAGTCCAGTCGGTGTCCCGACACCGGAGGTTAAACTCCTTCTTGAGTCATGGAACGTCGAATCTACCATTTCTTAGACGGACGTTACGTTCTCTGATCCCTAGGTAGGGACTCAGTCCTTCTAGGGGACCTCTTCCTTTACCATTAGGTGAGGTCATAAGAACGACCCTTTAGTATATCTGTCTCCTCGGACCGCCCGATGTCAGGTACCCCAGCGTTTCTCAGTCTGTGGTGACTCGCTGATGTGAAAATGAAAGTCATGGAACCTACCCAAAGTCTAGTGAGACACAGGAGGGAAGGGGGTGTTGGAGGTTACCGAAACTAAAAGAGTTCCGGACAGCAACCCTGACGTGTTTCTCTTCTCTTTAGAAAGAGACAAGAGAGGGTAAACCAACTAAGACATTCGGAGGAGACTACCAACCGGGAACTGAGGTAACGATCCCGTCAAGACAGGGGAGTGGTCGTGGTGGGGATAGGTGGTCAGTAGGGGTCGGAAGGAGGTGTTCACTCGTGGAGTGGTGTTTCATTTTCCTTTCCTTAAAAATAAATAGGTTGTTTGAGAATGTATCACGAATTGAGACAGGGTCTGTGACAAGATTCGTGAACTGTTTATAATTGTGTGAATTAGGAGAGTGTCATTTACTTCACCCATGGTAGTCATAGTGGGGACAATATGTCCCCCCACCTCCACCCCCCGTTAACTGTACGGTACATGTTACTGAACGGGTTTCAGTGAAGTCACCGACTACTTGAACTTGGGTCCGTCAAACCGAGGTCTCAGAAGTGGAGTTGTGAGGTGACAGAGGTGTTCGAACTGAAAGGATCCTTACTTCTAGTCCCGGTGTCCTGTCTGGTGTCCTTTGTCCTCCCGGGGATCCTTCAGGGTCTGTCTCGGGGACGTCTCGAGTAACACGTTGGTGGAATAAAGTCCCTACCCTTGACTCCAGATCCTCCCACCCCTTGAAGGGTCCCAGAGGAATAGGGGAGAAGGTTAAGAGACCGACCAGGGTCCATACACTGGACCTCCCTACATAAGTTAGAGAGATTCGGAGGTAAAGGAGTAGACATTTCACCTCTATTGTCAGGACAGGTGGAGTCTCTCAACAAGGCTCCTACCTACCTCTATTGCGTACGTTACATGAATCACGTCTCGGACCGAGTAATTCACTAGTTATTATCGGTATAACCGGTACTACTACTACGTCTTGGTAGGAATGTGTAATAAGTTGAGGAATGTGTAAAGGACTCACGGACGTCTCTACTCCTTCTAGATTACAGGGTTGGGAACTCTCCTTATTAAGTCCGTCATCGGTTCGGGTCCACCCTTGTGACTCGAGTGACTTCGAGTGGACGGGGGGTGGGGTGGGACCGGGGTGCGGAGTAGGGGGTGGCTCCAGTAGTCCGGAAGGGGAGGGAGAGACCTTAAGGGTAAGAAATAGTACCAGGATACTACAGGAACCTATAGGGATGACGGGTTCCTGGGAACTCTATACATACCCTCCCCCTCCCGGTTTCCGTTAAGTTTCGATTCCAAACCTCCCAACCACCCACCCCTTAAGACCTCCGTCTCTTTACACTATTTGTCGTCACCTCAGGTATCGTAAAGACTCTTCTGTTCGGTGTTGTTACTTCATATACTCCTATTTCATCAGACCGAGACTCCCTCTTGTCCTCAACACTTTCCCCGAGGACCCTCCCGACGGACCCTCCCACCTCGAATTCGAATCAGGTCTTACTACCTGTCTTCAAGGTCACCCATTTCCCCTGCTCCTACGTTTACGACGATTGTCCCTGGGCAGGGGGAATCGGACGCGGACCCACGAAAGACGAAGGAACTTAGGAAAGACACAAAACGGTGGACTTTTTCAGGAAACCGAGGGAAGGGATTCTGGGGACGGTAGTAGGAGTGAACATAAAGTCCAAGGTCACTTTATAGAGATTTCAGAGGATTCTAGTCTTCTCTCCTTAGGTGAGTCATGACGTACCGTCGGGGTCGGACTTAGTTCTCCGGACTCCTCGACGGTCTAGGACCCCTTCTGGACCTTTGAGAGTCCAAGAGTCAAAGGTCTAGCCATCTTACCCTTATCACTTCACTTTCACTTCAGCGAGTCAGCACAGGCTGAGAAACGCTGGGGTCCCTGACATCGGATAGTCCGAGGAGACAGGTACCCTAAAAGGTCCGTTCTCACGACCTCACCTAACGGTAAAGGAAGAGGTCCCCTAGAAGGGCTGGGCCCATGTGCCCAGAGGGCGTAACGTCCGCCTGCGAAATGGTAGACTCGGTGGTCCCTCACTGGGAATTAACGAATGGACCGTCCCCAATTGTCTTTCAGATGAGATTCGGGAAAGACCTCCATGGTTTCAGATTCCCTTTGGAAACCTTGTATGCGTTCGTGTCTGTCGCAGATTAAGGTCCGACATACCTCCGGGATTCTTGATTTATGCCAGATACGTCCCCTCGTCATAACCCATCTTCCCTACCCATCTCCACTTTCGTCCCTTCGACAGACATCTCCCACCACGAATCACACCGATTCACATCTCCTTCCCCTTCTCGAGGTCTGTCCCTGGTTCTACCAGTCGGTTCTGTAAGATCTCTTGCGACCCCTACCAAACGAAACGAACTACCACGTTGACCGTCTCCTCCGGTGGTGTAGAGAGGTCTTTAGATTCCTTCGGTCCGTTATTAAATTACTCGGGGAGTACAGGTGGACCCTGACACATGTCTACCTTACACAAACAAATGGAGAGAAATCCTCTTCACATTCTGACCTTTGTAAGAGGGTCGTAAGGTAGGTTTCGGCTCAAGGGAGCGTAGGACGACAAGGGTTCCGCGTGAAGCGACTGGAGGTAACTGATTCCCCCGTCCCAAAGACACGGAGTACGGCCTTGACCCATTTATAAATAGCTTCACTAACCCGCAGGATTAATTCTCTAAACACGGTAAAGAAAGAAAGGAAAAATTCCTAAGTTTCACCTCCGAATCCTCTAATTCTTTATAAAACGACCATAATTACGCAGGTTGAAGCGTTCCCACTCCGAGTACGGCGTTCTCAATGTGCCCGGTCGTCTCGGTCGTCACTCCTCACGAGACCCAGTCCGCCTTACTAACTCCCTCCCCCCGACAGCGGCGGACCAGACACTACCACCCACGTCTACACTCCTTCTCTCTCCTCTCCCAGACATAAACGGAGTCTCGAAACTACAAGTGAAGGTTTAGACCAGAGTTGAAAGATAGGAAAATCATTTACTTAACTATTTTCACATGAACAGTGTATGTCCGGCATCGTCACTTCTCAAACAAATATGTCACATAAGTACATGTGGTCACCAGGAGTTAGTCCTCCCTAAAACGAGGATTCTCCTACAACCGTTATAGACCCCTGTGAAAACCAACAGTTTTAACTCCCATCAGTGCGATGACTGTAGATGACTCATGTCCGGTCCCTACTGAGGATTGTAGGACGTCACATGGCTTGTCGGGGGTGTCGTTTCTTACTGGCTCAGCGTCTGCGGGCAGTGTGACTCCAGCTCCTCGGGACGTTTGGACAGAGTAGATTGAAATTGTTCGTTCCGTCACGAGAGACGAGGAGAAACCGTCTACTCGTTTGACTCTATGTGTTTCCATAGTGCACACATCCTGTACTTCTTCGTCAACAACTTGAGTCTGGGAGATGGAAGTTTGTGACCTAGTTCCAGAAATCTGGGGGAAAGATGAGAAAAGAGATAAGAATCACGACAGAGATGGTCTTTCATTAATCTTGGTTGACCGAGACCGTAGGAGGGAACACATCTCAAATTCGGTAAAATTTCCAACGGGATGTTTAGTCATTAGTACATCATCGAGATTATTTCAGAGAGATACTTCCCGATCGAGAGTTGTTCCAGGACCCTAAAGGACCATGGAGGAGGTTCACCCCTGTAATTCGGACCAGGGAGACCGGTTGACACAATGTGACCCTTCATCAGTCCTTTCATCTACAACCGAGTCGAGACTTTCTTTAGGTTCACTTTCCGATTTATCCTACTCTAACACACCTCAAGTCGTTCCCTCTCAACCCGGTCATTACTACATGCATACATAAGAAACCGAAGAAACCTCCAAGGGAAGGGCCTTACTTCCAGGCGTCCTCCCTCGGACCTCGTTGAATTCTTCTCACCCGACCCCGTCTTGATTCCTATATCTCCTTTCTCTCGACCTCTGAGACTTCCAGGTCTGACGACCGTCTGGGTCTTAAGACCTTTGTACCTCTACCCCCGTCCTCTTTTCCCTCCCCCGGAGGACTCCATTCTTTCTTCCTTTATTCCGTCTATCTGGTAAAGTCTAAAACTCCAACCTCATCTTAACATTTTTTTGAGTAAAACTTTCAGACTTCCTGGTTGTAACAAACTGAGGACTAGGGGATGTTTTGTCCTTCTCCGTTCCATGTTTATTTTCGTTTCGCCACAAAAGTCGAATGTCATGACAGTATATATACCTGAACGTCCGTTCTGTGTTGAACATCCCGTCCCTTTATCGGGGTGCACTGTATACTCTTTTGACTCCTAGTTTCTCTCTTTCACCGAACGGGCAATGGTATGTTCAACTATTTACACTCAAACGAGTCTTAATCCGGAAGACCGTAATCTTATTTGGTCAGTCCCAAAAATTCACACGAGATCCCACCATGACCCTATACACGTTCAGGGCCCCACCCTTCTTCTACCCCTTCACCTCTCCCACCGCTGTCCCTAGGGGAAGGGGTGAAGGTAACCTTCTCGAGGTTAAAAATAGACAAATTATGTAATCCAAGATGTTTTATGAAACTCCTTTATTTCTTCTTCAGATTTTTTTCTTCAAAATCTTAGTGATTTGATGTACTATAGAAAGGTCTGTAAGAGTCGACACTGATGTCTTAAAAAAGGTCGAATCACCCTTCCCGAGACCTTCAGACCCTCCCCGTAACGGTTACGGAGTATCGTCTTCCGTGGATCCCTCGGGAATCACGATTAAACCGGAGGGTCAACGCGAACATTTTACCGGGTTCTCCTGTACCTCTGAGACCCTCCGATTCCCGGTGTGAGGGTGGGAGTCTCGTCTAACGTACCGAGTTTAAGACTCCGACTTTAAAACCCGGTGGAGGAAGGGGTGGTGGGTGTACACGGGAAAATGTTTCTTACCTTTCCTTTGGGTCTCTCTGGGCACTAGACGAATTCAGTGAGTCGAGTCAGTGCCTTCTGGACCCCAACGTGTGGTCGGGACAGGTCGACGTCTCAATCACAGGTACTTGTGACTTGAGGAGGTGGGTCCTGGTGGGACGAAGTAGTTGGGTGGTAAGAAACCATGAACCTTTCAGTGTCACTTGAAAGTGACGCGGTTACGAGGTGACAACCGATTCGACCCTGGACCTTGATTATATCGTAGATGACATAATGGAACCGGGGGGGGGTGGGGGTGGGGCGGGGTGGGTCACGAGTAGTAAGTAAGGTTGAAGGAATGACCGGTGGAAAGATATGACGTCTCTGACTGTCGATCTGTAGTGTGCAGATCTGAGGAAGTGACGTTCCCGGCACTTGTTTTTATGTCAAGGTGTTAATCTACGAGAACTCGTTCTGACCTTTCGTCGTCATTCCGTCTCAGGCAGCGACCGATGGGGTCCGTAGAGACTGACCCCTACACAAACGTCTCTACCACCAAAAAGAACGTGAGTACAAGGTCACAGATTAGTGATCGAAGTATTTACAGTTCTCATTCAACCACCCTACCCCCAGTCCCACGTCTAAAGACTCGAGACTGAGAACCATTGTCGTCCATAAGTGGTTCAGTGTCTAGGATCTCCACCTACAGATAAGGGGGTAGGAGGACTGACACGGTTCGTCGAGAGGGGTGTTCTGAGGATCCTCTTTCGTACCCCCTTTTTGGAAGTATTGTGACCTAAATCGTTGCTAAATAACCTATACTGTGGTTTTCTTGTCCGCTATTTTGTTTTTATCTGTTTACCTTGATATATTTTGAATTTTGAAGACACACAGTTTCCTTCGTTGGTTGTATCACTTTGCCGTCGCATACCTCACTGTCTTTTATAGGCGTTTAGTAAATAGACTACTCCCCTATTGTAGTTCTAAAGGGTCCTTGAACGTGTTGGTTTGTTATTGTTGTTTTATTTATTGACCTAAATTTTTACCCGTTTCTTGAATTATCCGCAAAGAGGTTTCCTCTAGATGCCTTCCGGTTGTTCGTGTCCTTTTCTATAAGTTGTAGTAATCAGTAATCTCTTTACGTTTGGTTTCGGTGCTGCTATATAGTGGAGTTGGAGTAATCCTACTGGTAATATAATTTTTTTTTTTTTTTTTTGGTTTACAATCACTACTATACCATTTTCAACTTGTGAACACGTGATAACCCTCACAATTCACCATATCGGTGATAACCTTTATTACACCTCCGAGAAGTTTTTTAATTTTTATCTTAACGGTATCCTAGGTCGTTAAGGTGAAGACCCATATATAGATTTTTGGTAACTTTCGTCCTAGAACTTTTCTATAAACGTGTGGATACAAATAACGTCGTAATAAGGGTTATCGGTTCTCCACCTTCGTTGGGCTGACAGATGCCTACTTACCTATTTGTCTTACACTATATATACGTGTTACCTTATAATGAGTGAATATTCTTTCTTCCTTTAGGACAGTGTACGATGTTATTCCTATTTTGAACTGTAATTACGATTCGTCTCATTCGGTCAGTGCATTTCTGTTTATAACATACTAGGGTGATTTGACTACATACATTTGATCAGTTAAAACATCTTTGTCTTTCATCTACCACCAACGGTCCTCCACCCCCCTCCCCTTCACCCATGACTCAAAGTCAAAACGTTCTGCTTTCTTTAAGATCTCTAGACAACGTGTTGGTACACGTAAATCAATTGTGATAGTTTGACGTGTGAATGTTTACCAATTCTACCATTTAGAATACACCAAAAATGTTGTCGCCTTTCTCTATCGGTGGACCGTCTGTTCAAGACACCTCGACATCCACACGCAGGGTCTCCAGGTCTGGGTCGGGAGACGAGATCGGGAAGTCACCACAGAGTCTATAATCGAGGAAGGTGACCTACGACAGACAGCGTATCGATCTCACCAAAGATAAGGGACGGGGACTGAGGACCGCCCATGGGATGACGAAGAAAGCCGGTCGGAGGACTGACACGGTTAGTGTCGGACTGAACCCGAAACCCCGATAAAGTAGAAAAGAACGACAAATGGACAACTGTTCTTATTACTATAACTTTTATTGTTACTGAGTCCCGGTCGTTCGGACTTCTCTTTGTCTACTTAGACACGTTGGATAGTCTCCCATGTAAGAGGATAAGTCTCGGGTTCACGATAGTCATCTGTCCACACCCAACCTTAAGACTGAGAAGACGTCGACGAAAAGAAAAAACGACACCTTCGAACCCGTTCTGTGAACAAAACGATTCGGAGTCAAAGGAGTAGACATCTTACCCCTATCATTATCACGGAAGGACTGTCCCCCGACACTCTTAATTTACCCTATTGCAACCGACCGTCGTTCGAAATCTACTGACAATCCCTAAGACTTACTTACTCCCGTACAGTTGACGAAACAGAGTTATAAAAGTCTGGGGAATCGGAGAAATAGATTTAGGTTTGAATCTACGAAAAGATGATCTCGATCTAAGAGACGAGGGTCTTGAATTTAAATAAAGTGTAACACCCTCTGGGTCTTTCTCCCCTTCGACCCCCGAGTCTTCGGGTCTACGATCTCCCGTCAGAATTAGTCTCCCGGGGACCTCAGGAACGTTTCCCTTCTACGTTACCACCACCCAAAAGCCACCCATTACCTGCGCACGCCCACTCTACCCCAACCCCTGAACGAGTGGGTCTCGATCGTTGTCGGTCTGTCCGACGGGAGGACGGACGTCGGAGGATGGGACGTTTCTGGTTTAGGTCCTTGATCTCGGTCCACAAGGGGTGTTAATGTTAAGTCCCTAGGGGAAATCGGTTCCTCCTCGTCATGGTGAGGTCGGGTTAATTGCCGTCGGAGTATTGAGGATCCCGAAAGGTCCACCACGTTCACCATTCCTTGGACGGACGGTTACGTTCTCTACTTTCTCTACACCCAAGTCAGGGACCCAGTCCTTCTAGGGAACCTCCTCTCGGACCGTTGGGTGAGGTCCTGAGAACGGACCTCAACGGACCTCTTAGGGGCATCTGTCTCCTCGGACCGTCCGATGAAAGGTCTCCCAGCGTCTCTTAACCTGTATCGACTTGCTGACTCATGCATGTAGTATTGAGGATTGGTTCTACTCTTACTCCGGTCTCGGTTTGTCTCCTTCTGCCTTCGGGGGTACCGATACTGGTCCTCTGATCGTCCTCTGTCTAAGGACTCTCATTACGATACGATAACCAACTCTAGAGGTCTTAACTTCCAATCTCGCCTAGAACATAGTTGTGTCTCCCCTGTGACACTTGTCTCAGAAGGAGGGGGATTTAGTTGTCCTGACTGAAACCTTTCCCAAAAGTCCTCGGCTCCCCTTAACCTTCTCGTACATTGAACGTTGACCTATTAACTATCAGAACTGCCGGTCCGGTGCACTGGACCGGAAATAAACCCTCTACGATTTTAGTAACTGATGATCCACAGTCCAGGTACGATTCGACAAAAGTATTAGTAGAGTAGTTTGACGCATTAGTGACCCAGTACCAACGTCCCACCCGGCACCGGGTCTGAGGGGACCCTGGTTTCGGGGTACGGAATCGACACCCCTCAAACCCCTCGAGGGTCTTGACGGAAGTCGCTCCTGTTGGGGGAACGGGTTCGAGTGTGGCGTAGCCCAGGGTGGGATGGTTCCTTTCGGTCTTAGGTTACACCCACCCGATATCCTTATATTTTTGGGTCACGGGATCAGAGTCGAACCTGTTGAGACTTTCCGGTGGGTCGAGGTCGAAGACTCACAGGGACGTCCAGCTGACTCTGGAGACACACTACAACAGGGTCGGGATACCGAAGAGAGAGACGGGGAAGAACGAAGGGAACGAATCATGTGGGGAACTTGTAAGAGGTGAAATATCGACACCCTCCATCGCTCATTTTTGTGTCCTATGAGTGACTTTAAACTTAAAACCAATTTGCTTAAAAAAAATATATTCATATAGGTGTCACAACGTGTCCTACATGAATATGATTTGTTTTAGGAGGTAAATAGACTTTTAGTTTAAATTGTCTCGTTGGACATAAAAAGACTGTTGGGACGAGGTGGACTCAGACAGGGACTCACTTAGACTGGATATTGTTTCGGACACTTCGCCATGAGAGTAACGGGGTTAAATCTTCGTTTTGACTCGGACTTTTCCTAATGTCAGTGTATGCACTGGGGTCAATAATGGACTCCCACTTTGGTGTTTTTGTCACCCGAACCCTCGACCTCGGTGACCTCTCCCAACCCCACCGCCCCGTCTTTGAGGAGCCAGTAAAAGCTTCGGGGTGGAGAGTGACCCGGACGTCGAAACCTCCTCTACCAAGGAGGGGCCCAAAAGGTCGCTCGGAAGGGTCCCGTCTCAACTTGTTGGGCCCTTCTTGTAAAATTAGTCGGTGGGGGCAGAGACGGAGAGAACCGGAAACGAAAGTAACAGTCTCAGACACAGTTATCGACCTTTAGGTCCGTCGTCGTGTTCATCTGTCGAACGAGGAAGGATTCGTCTTTAGAGTGTTTCCCGTCCCGAGGGGAGAGATGTTCCTTTTGTTTGTCCAGAGATCCGAGGGTCCCCCACCCCCGTCCGAACCCCCTCCCCGACTCCGGACCGTCGACCGAGTCGGGCCGGGTCCGAAGGGTGAAGGTAGACCGCCCTCTCGGAGACGGCCGAAGGAGAGAGGAGACCTCTAACACCGACCGAGTTCGGAGACAGAGTGAGTCGACTTGGTGTCACTGAAGTGAGACAGGGAGAGATCCTCGACCACACTGGAGATTCTGTCTATCGGTCACCCTAAAACTACATACTACGTGTCGTGTCTTCGACCGCGAGACACCGTTGGACCTCCCCACCCCATCCCTCCCTCCACCCCCTCCATAGACCTACCTCCCCTGTATTCATACGGATACCGACTAAGTGTGACTATATACCGTTTTTTTTTTTTTAGTGTTATAACATTAATAGGAGGTTATTTTTAATTTTCTGTTTAAACCAGACAGGAAGGGGACGAGTTTTGGGAGGGTATCGAGGGGTATCGGTATCCGTTACATCTAGTCCCCAGGGGTTGGAGACCCTAGATTCTGGACGACTAGACTCAACCTCGACTACATTATTATTATCTTTATTTCACGTGTTATTTACATTACGCGAACTTAGTAGGGCTTTGGTAGGGGAGTGAAGGTAGGCACCTTTTTAATAGAAGGTACTTTGGCCGGGGACCGCGGTTTTCCCAACCCCTGGTGACCACATCTAGTGTGCGGATCAGAGACGGGTACACAAGGGAGATGGGTTTACGGGAAAGAAGACACGAACTCGAGTACCTTAAGGTAGTGAGAAATTCCGGGGGAGGGGGAACCAGTCTTACTTAGTGAGGGAATCCCGAGGTATCGTGGGAATTTAACACAGACTACGGGCGTGGAGTCCTACGGGACGGAACGTCAATCGACTCGTACACCTACAGATAGGGAGGACCCGACACTCGCAGTGGACTGGAAACATGTCACTACAGGTCATATATTCCAGTAAAAGTGTAAGGACGAGGGAACCAATCTATAGTGTCAGGGGTAGGATTTCTACTGCGTCATCTCCGGACCTTCCAAAGGATCACACGGACACTGACGACCGATTATTAATGCCTTGTCCTGAGTAGAACCAGTGGACGGTCACGGTAAAGGTAATTTCCGACCTGAAGACTAGAACCTACGATTACTGTGGATGAGGTACCCATCCGTGTATCATCCTCGAGTAATTTACGACTTACTTTACGTCGTTCCGTCTCTAAAATGTTTTTATAGTTCCTCCCCCAGTAAACCTCTACAGATTGCCGAAAGTTATTACGACTCTCTTTGTGGAAGACGACGACAGAGAGGGGTGGGGGTACGGACGGCCGAGGGTCATCTGACACCCCAACGATCCCGTCTTCAGGGTGAAGGGCAAGACGGGGGAAGGAGAAATTGACCTTACGACCCCGACCCACTAGGCCTCCAGTCGGAGGCCCGTACGTCATCCTTCGATGGTAGTAACACGGTGGTTGCCATTGTTGTTCTCCTTGACCCTAACCCCGGGTATGTCCGGTCCCCTCCCCCTGTACTCCCACGAAAGGTGATTACCCCTCCGGGGTCGTAGTGGTCGGGTGGACCCTTTCTCCGTCTGGACCTTAGAGGGTGGAGGACACCCGACGAACGAGTCGACGGGGACTTCTGTCTCGGACGCCTTTCCCGAAGACGGGGTTTAGAAAGGGCACTTGTCGAGGGAACGCCTTAGTACTACCCCGGTGGAAGGTTCCTGTGGGAGGCGGTAGTAGAGACGGAGAAGGTCCGAGTCCACCTCAACCACCATCTCCTCCCTTCCACGTGGTCCGTCTTCTCATCACACCTGACAACCGAGTTCTTCCTCGTCTACGTCCACCAGGCCGAGTCCCCTCTTCCAGTCCACACTTCCAGTACCCGTTCCGACGTCTCCGTCTTTCGTCCTACTAGGGGATCTTCAGTGCCTTCCTACCCACCCCCCTCCCCCTTTCGTTCGATCGTCAATATCGTCGTCAGACCGGGGTCCCACTAAAAAGACCCCAGTGAGGTTCATCTCCCTTCTCAACCTGATACCTCAGACTGTCGTGGCCCACACTTAGGAACGTTTCACCGAATAGGTTCAAGTGTGTGACCGACCAACACACTGAAACTCGTTCGGTGAATTGGAGAGTCAAAGTTAGACAAGAACCCATTCCTACAGATAGAGAGTCCCTCTAGGATTGTAATTTTTATTCACTATTTTTAATTCTCCTAGGTCCCATCCTCTCTGTACTTGACATAAATTCTGATTCCCTCCAAGTTCTACTTTTGTCATGGTAGATATTAACGGGTCAAACCCTGTTCCTGAGACTGTGTCTGTCACGATCCAAACTTATGACCAAGGTGAAGACTCATCATACGTCACACCTAGATCGGTGACGTAAAGAGACTCGGAGGAGAAATCGTAGACATTTTACCCGTATTACTATAGACGAGGTGTTCCAGACGCCACCCTAGTGTACTCTGCTGACAGTCGTGGACCTTGTGACCCTCACAAGGTTTCTACTCTTGCAAACAATTATAGTAGTAATAATTATTATAGGAATCTCCTCACCTTACTTCTTATAAAAAAGAGAACTAAAAGCAGTAGTTAAACGACGTATATGTCTTTAATAAAATTATTACTTTTTTAATTGAGTAGTTGTTTTGTTCTTCTGTCCGGCCTCACCCTCTTGTATAAACGTTTTCTGTATGGACTATTTCCTTACCATAGGTTTTATATGTTTCTTAAGAATTTTCAGTTGTTATTCTGTTAATTGTCGGCTTAATTTTTTACCTGTTCTCCAGACTTGTCTGTAAAGTGATTTCTTCTACAAATTTAACGTTCATTCGTATATTTTTCTATGAGGCGTAGTATCCCTTTACGTTTAATTTTGTTGTTATTCTTGTGATAGGTAGATAATTCTTTCCGGTTTAACATTTTGGGACTACTGTGGTTTACGACCACTCTTATTCCTCCTTGTGCTTAAGAGTAAGTGACGACCACCCTTACATTTTACCGTATCGGTGATGTCTTTTGTTAAATCAAACCTTTTGGTTTGTATAAGAATGGTATGTTGGGTCGTCAACGTGAGGTGCAATAAATGAGTTTGCTCTACTTTTGCATACGGGTATGTTTGTGGAAGTACACCCACAAACATCGTCGGAATAAGTGTTAACGGTTTTGAACCTTCGTTGGTTCTACAGGAAGTCATTCACTTTCCTATTTCTTTGAGGGTATGTAAGTCTGTTACTCTATAAAAAACCGTGATTTTTCTTTACTCGATAGTTCGGTCCTTTTCTGTATCTCCTTCGAATGCCGACTAGGGACTCGCTGTCTCCGGTTAGACTTCTCCGATGTGTGATATACAAAGGTTGATATATGGTAAGATCCTTTTCCGGTTTTGCCTCTGTCATTTTTCGAGTCACTAACGGTCCCTGTTCCGCCAAACTGATCCACCTCGTGTCTACTAAAAATCCCGTCCAAACTTGACTCTTTTAATCCACCAGATCCGCGTCCACGGAACAGGCCCCACTACCCAACCAACCCTTCGCTTCCAGGGGACTGGAGTTCCGGGGCAGTGGATCAGGACGGGAAAAGTTCGGAGGGGGAGGAGGAAGGACACTCACCAACTAAGGGGACCCACGGACTTAGGACCCGTCAAGAGATGGATAGAAGTAGTGAACCAGGAAGAGACGGGACGAGATCGGAAATTTTAGCCTTACCTCCCTGAAGGATCCACCAGGTCACCGATTCTGAACCACGGGAGTTACGTCCCCCGGGTCCAAACTAGGGATCAATCCCTTGATCTAGGGTGTACGACGTTCATTCTCAAACGTACCGTATTTATTTTATGTCGTGTCGGTTTATTTATTAATAAAAAACCTTTTTTTTTACCTTTACCTCTCTACGGGACATTAGGTTCTCGAGGACCCTGATCCGGAAACCTTTTCGTGTTTACCGTAGAGTGGAGAGGTGGAACCCACGGGGGGAGGGGCGGGAGGGGGG